>JAWNPL010000246.1:0-55184 GCA_035047545.1 Drosophila paranaensis | reverse complement strand
TGAAAAGTGACTTTTTATACTCTTTCACGTAGTGATATAGTATATTGGGTTTGTGCAATGTCCGTCATGCTGTCCGTCCGTCTGTCCGTCCGTCCGTCTGTCCGTATGAACGCAAACCATTTCGACGCTATTGAAGCTAGAGACTTGAAATTTGAAATATATACTCGTGTATACCCTCGTCTGATAAAGTGTCAAGATTTTCCCGATACGCCCACTAGGGGCGTGGCAAATCGGAAAATGCATTTTCCTGTATCTCAGAAACACTACTTCTAGAAGGGCTAGAGAGTTGAGATTTTAACTGAACACTCATGTCGACATCCAAAAATCAAAAGGCTATGGCGGATATATCTACGCCCGCTCGCGAACAGATGTTCATCAATAACGATCGACGCAAAAAACCCAAAAAACAACCCTCATTCAGACAAGAAAAAATCGCTCTTGCTCAGAGCAAGAGCGGAATATTTTCTATTTTTCGCTCCTGCTCTGACTTTAAGCGTGACGAAAAAACGCTCAACTGTTATTTGCAAGCTCGGATATTAAGTATCAAAAAATGAGTATAATTAGTATTTAGTATGACCCCCATTGGCTTCAATGACCGCTTCCAACCGTCTATTCATGGAATTGATTAATTTTTGGACATATTCCACATATTCAAATCTCTTTTGTTGGTTGGACCTCGCTTGGTTGTCCTTTTTTTGAGATCAGCCCACAGATTCTCTATGGGATTAAGGTCGGGACTTTGCGCAGGAGTATCCAACACCTTTGCACAATTGTAGAGAAGCCAGCACCTGACCATGTTAGCCTTGTGTTTAGGGTCATTATTTTGGTAAAACCTAAATGTTGGTTTGCCATCCCTAAAAAATCCAAACGTGTGGGCACTGGACACTAGATGGGTGCGTAATATCTCCAAATACTGTTTGTCCAACTCCTTTACTGGAAATATACCCCCAGACCATCACTGAAAGTTTCCCGAACCTAATTGTTGGAATTATATTTTTTCGTTCAAGGGTTTTCAACAGTTTTCGCTAAACACGACTGGGTCCATCGTTGTAGTACAACATCATCTTAGTTTCATCCCAATATGATTCCACATGTCCCACATGCATCCTGGCGAATGTTAGGCGTCTTTTTTCAGAATCCGACGACAATAAAGGTTTTTTTCGAGCAACTCAGGATGCGAACTCGTTTCTTTTTAGAGCTTTGCGGACGCTTTCGCGGGATATGTCAATACGACATTCTTCCTGCAGTTCAAAGGCAAGCATTCTGGTCGAAATTGTTGGGTTATCATTAACTTTCCTGGCCAGAACACGCTCTACCCTATCTGTCAACGCCGGAGGTCGTCCAGTTGAACGTTTTGGCTCCAGTGTTTCATTGTTCTCTGCGTGGCTTATAATATTGTAAACGGTCCTCTTCGATGTTGCAAACTTTTCTGCAGTCTCCGCGACCGATTTTCCTATGGAGTGATTATAATAAACCAATTGAATCATGTCAAATGACAATCGCTTCCCTGGCATTCTTAATGTGTTTAACATTGTTCAAGATTGAATCGATAATTACAAAATATGACGAAATTCTTCAGAACATAGAATTAGCCATAGCTGTGCACATTGAAATCGCCGAAAACAACGGTAAATGCGAATTTAGCAATAAGAAGAAATAAAGAATAGCATGTGTGCAAACACTTTCGTGTCAGTTAAATTTGAATATCTTTTTTATTGTTATTGTTTTTAAAGCCCATGTTAATAATTTTTTAAAAATTATTTTTGTAAGACAACAAATTAAAACAAGAGTGCTCTAGTCGAGACTGCTCGACAAAGAGATCCCCTGAACCCTGCGAAGAACTGCGATTCCTAAGAGCCGCTAACATTCTCCGTTACTTTTATATGTATGTACATATGTAGCAAGCAATACATACACACAGACGCACGCACAAGCACACAATCTGCTAACTGTGCATTATGACTCATCAGCTTCGCTGCTGCTGCAAGACGCCGATAATATGAGATATTAAATGTTTAATAAGTTTTTTTCTAGTCGAACGATTTTGATAAAATTTGTTGGGCGTGATCATGACATTCATATGTGTGTATGTGCCAAAGCACAGTCTCTAGTACTTGAAATACGTGATTTAGCAATTTGAGGCGAAGGAGCAATTTGAGGGCGTGGCATCCAAAATTTAACAAAAACCGAAATTGCAGAAGGCTCAAATAACACTAAATGCAAAATTTGAAGACTCTAGCTAGAAAGATGAATTAAATAGAATTTTATAACTAAATGAAGATATCGGTTTTTAATCGATAACATTAAAACGATAGAAGTTATCGAATATTTGAAACAAACTCGATCGAATCGTACTATACACGAACTTCCAAAAAAAAAATTGAAGTCTCTAGCTCTTTTGAGATCGACGCGTTCAAACATACGGACAGACGGACAGGGCTAAATCGACTCGGCATCTCTCCCTGATCAAGAATATATATACTTTATGGGGTCTGCCACGCCTCCTTCTGCCTGTTACATACATTTTCACAAAACCATTATACTCTTTTTTCCCATTTTCAATGGGCTCAGTATATAAAAATTATGTAATATTTAAAAAATTTGAAATATCACATTTTGTGTTTTTTTTTGTCATGTCAATGAGCAAAAATAATTTTTTTCCTGTTTTTTTTTTTTTTTTTTTTTAAATATTTTATTTGCTGCTTTTTTGTCAGAGACTCTATAGCGCATTTATCACTTTATTTACTTCAACTTATTTTTGGGCAGGTACGCCTGTATGAAACATAAGCATCCAACGGGATTCCAACCGGGGCTCTCACAGTTTCCAGGCCGCCTGCTTTCTCACTTTCATGTCAAACTGTATGTGCATATATGGTTTTTTGTATAATTCCAGTCAAAAACAAGTAAGAACGTTGCTGTCGGACGCAACAGGGGCATCTATCACATTATATTTTTTTAAATTTAACCTTAAATTCCCACTGTCGCCGCTCAAATTAGCTGCAGATTAAAACTTTTCATTGGAGGTGGCCAGACAGTTTCAATTAGAATCGAAGCTTAGAACCCTTACCTTAGCAAAAACACGCACCTAAATCGAGAGAGGTGGCATCTCTCCAAATAAGAGAGGTGGCAACTCTCAAAATGAGAGAGATGGCAACTCAGAAAATGTGATATACATAAGTTCGTTGGCGAGCGTAGAGGTGTGGGCTCGAACCCCGGTGCGGTCATGTTGATATTTTTGATATATTTTCTTTATTTAGTAATTTTGTATTATTAAAATATTCTTTTCAAATCAAAAGACAAGGTCAAAGGTCACAAAGTCATTATGTGGCGCGTTATTGGCTCAGAAGCTGCAGATGTTTCAGTTTTGATTTGCCACGCCCCCAGTGGCCGTAGACAAATAATTTTTGGCATGTGCATAGAGTGGGCGTTTAAGAATATAACTGTAAAGTTTGGATGCTTACATTCGAAAAATGCGAAAATTACAGGGTATTTTTTCTGTGTGTCACGCCCCTTTTGGGGCGTAACAATAATTTTTGGGGAATCGATAGAGGAGGCCCTCAGTAACCTAGCATCCAATTTTGAAGCTTCTAGCACTAAAACTGTGGGAGATATAAGCTGATATTTGTTGCCATGCCCCCTGAAGGCGTAGATATATCCGCCATAGCTTATCGGTCGTGGGATGTTAACCCGAGTATATATACCAAGTCTCAAGTCTCTAGCATCAATAGTGCTCAAAATATAACGAAACTAGTAAAATCACTATATATTCAGATCCGATTTGCCACGCCCCTAGTAGGCGTGGCCATAAAATTTTTGGGCGATCTTTATAGGATCGTAACAGTAACTCACGTGGGCGTTCTAGCCTTAAAACTGTAGAAGATACAGTTTGACCCGATTTGTCACGCCCCCTACGGGCGTAGATATATCCGCCATAGCTTTTTGATTTTGGGATGTCGACATGAGTGTTCAGTTAAAATCCCAACTCTCTAGCGCTTCTAGAAGTAGTGTTTCTGAGATACAGGAAAATGCATTTTCCGATTTGCCACGCCCCTAGTGGGCGTATCGGGAAAATCTTGACACTTTATCAGACGAGGGTATACGCGAGTATATATTTCAAATTTCAAGTCTCTAGCTTCAATGGCGTGGAAATGGTTTGCGTTCATACGGACAGACGGACGGACGGACAGCATGACGGACATTGCACAAAACCAATATACTATATCACTACGTGAAATAGTATAACAAGTAAGAGTGCTCTAGTCGAGACTGCTCGACTAGGAGATCACCTAAACCCCGCGAAGAACCACGATTCCGCTAACATTCTTCGTTACATTTACATATACACTTGCCAGAAAAACTATGCGTACACGCTTAATGTGTGACTTTGAGAGTGAATTAATATGATAAAAAAAGTTAAAAGATCAACATTGTATTTTTTCATGAATAAACGCATCAATTTTAAAAATTTTCCATACATTTTTATTTTATTACACTGTATACATATTTTTATTTATTTAAAATCATAAAAAAAACAACGAAAATTGAGTTAGAAAAAGTATGCGTACAAACTAAAAACCCACTGTATTTATTACGGTAAAACAAACATTGAAAAATGTCAAGCACGAGTTGTTTTGGTAAATTTTGTCATTATATTGAAAAATTTCGTCAAAGAAATTGATCCCGATTTGAGAAAACTCATCGTGAAATTGCGGGATAAGGGGAAAATCTTTTGGGAAATCGGCGAAATTGTTGGCAGAACACATTCTTCAGAGAATTATAAACAATTACAATTTGATCGGCTCTGTGAAGTCCAAGCCACGTTCTGGGAGGCCATCAAAGCTGACAGATCGGGAGAAGAGTGACGAATAACTGCTGCAAAGATTGGTCAGGAAGTCAGGGAAAAGTTCAAGAAGGAGCTCCATGACGATACAGTCCGCAAGTTCTTAAAAGAGGACCATTTAAATACACGTGTTGCACGAAGGAAGACCCTTATTTCAAAAGTGAACAAGGCGAAGCGGATGGATTTCGCAAAGAAATATGAGGAAGTGGTCCCAGAGTTCTGGAATAAGGTTATTGTAGTGACGAGAGCAAATTTGGCATATTTGGCATCAAAGGACGGAAGCTTGTGTGGCGAAAGAGTGGCACAGCCTTTGATTTCCAAAACCTTGTGGCAACTGTCAAACACGGTGGTGGCGGCGTATTGGTGTGGGGGTGTATGGCAGCAAGTGGAGTGGGCAATTTGGTATTCATTGAGTCCACAATGGACCATATGGCCTATCTCCGCATCATCAAAGAAAATTTACTCCAAAGCGCCAGGATATTGGGTCTTGGAGAGGACTTTGTCTTCCAACAAGACAATGACCCCTAGCACACCGCCCTTAACGTAAAGCTTTGGTTGATTTATAATACCAAAAATCAGCTGCATTCACCGCCCCAGTCACCAGACTTAAATCCCATCGAACATCTTTTTATTTTCCTTAATGAAAAGTGACTTTTTATACTATTTCACGTAGTGATATAGTATATTGGGTTTGTGCAATGTCCGTCATGCTGTCCGTCCGTCTGTCCGTCCGTCCGTCTGTCCGTATGAACGCAAACCATTTCGACGCTATTGAAGCTAGAGACTTGAAATTTGAAATATATACTCGTGTATACCCTCGTCTGATAAAGTGTCAAGATTTTCCCGATACGCCCACTAGGGGCGTGGCAAATCGGAAAATGCATTTTCCTGTATCTCAGAAACACTACTTCTAGAAGGGCTAGAGAGTTGAGATTTTAACTGAACACTCATGTCGACATCCAAAAATCAAAAGGCTATGGCGGATATATCTACGCCCATTGGGGGCGTGGCAAATCGGGTCAAACTGTATCTTCTACAGTTTTAAAGCTAGAACGCCCACGTGAGTTACTGTTACGATCCTATAAAGATCGCCCAAAAAATTTTATGGCCACGCCTACTAGGGGCGTGGCAAATCGGATCTGAATATATACTTACTTACTATATATACTTTACTAGTTTCGTTATATTTTGAGCACTATTGATGCTAGAGACTTGAGACTTGGTATATATACTCGGGTTAACATCCCACGACCGATAAGCTATGGCGGATATATCTACGCCTTCAGGGGGCATGGCAACAAATATCAGCTTATATCTCCCACAGTTTTAGTGCTAGAAGCTTCAAAATTGGATGCTAGGTTACTGAGGGCCTCCTCTATCGATTCCCCAAAATTATTGTTACGCCCAAAAGGGGCGTGACATCAGAAAATACCCTGTAATTTTCGCATTTTTCGAATGTAAGCATCCAAACTTTACAGTTATATTCTAAACGCCCAATCTATGCACATGCCAAAAATTATTTGTCTACGGCCACTGGGGGCGTGGCAAATCAAAACTGAAACATCTGCAGCTTCTGAGCCAATAACGCGCCACATAATGACTTTGTGACCTTTGACCTTGTCTTTTGATTTGCCAAATTATATATATGTGTAAGAAAAGAATATTTTATTAATACAAAATAACTAAATAAAGAAAATGTAACAAAAATATCAACATGAGCGCACCGGGGTTCGAGCCCCACCTCTACACTCGCCAACGAACTTATGTATATCACATTTTCTGAGTTGCCACCTCTCATTTTGAGAGTTGCCACCTCTCTTATTTGGAGAGATGCCACATCTCTCGATTTAGGTGCGTGTTCTTGCTAAAGGTAAGGCAATCGAGATAAATCGAGAGAGGTGGCATCTCTAAGCTTCGATTCTAATTGAAACTGTCTGGCTACCTCCAATGAAAAGTTTTAATCTGCAGCTAATTTGAGCGGCGACAGTGGGGATTTAAGGTTAAATTTAAAAAAATGTAATGTGATAGATGCCCCTGTGTGCTGTTGGGGCGTGAAATAGTATTTCGCTGTCGGTTGCGTCCGACAGCAACGTTCTTACTTGTTTTTTTTTTTATATTTTTGTAGGTTATACGCATACTTTTTCTAACTCAATTTTGGTTTTTTTTTTTTTTATTTTAAATAAATAAAAATATGTATACAGTATAATAAAATAAAAATGTATGGAAAATGTTTGAAATTGATGTATTATTCATGAAATAATAAAATTTTGATCATTTAAATTTTGTTTATCATATTAACTCTCAAAGTCACACATTAAGCGTGTAAGCATAGTTTTTTTGGCAAGTGTACATATTTGTCAAGAAACACTTTACACAGTGCAAAAAATATACATTTTTTAAGTTTAGATGCAAAAATAAAAGCTTTTAGGTAAAATTTCTTAATGCTTAGTTGTTTAATGATCAATTCTAAGTTGAATTGTCAAAACCAGATGACTCATATATGTATTATGCTATCAAGAAACTGTTTACACATGGCGTTTTCCAATTCTGGTTTACGCTAATTCTTAGAAACAACGGAACTTTTCAGTAATTTTTGCTTGCGTCTCTTATATACATGTTTCTTTTTGCATATCTTTCAATTTGGTTATGAAATTTTGCAGGGCACTCATTTTAAATTGAATTACTTTAATTTTTAAAATGACTGGCAAAATATTAAGCTTTGATGTGGTCCAATTGATTTATTATAATCACAGGTTGAAGAAATGGGTACAGGTGGGCATGAAAGTAAGATATAGAGTCGAGAAGGCCACCTAATTAGGCGCAAGATTGACCAAAATCCTCAATTACAGGGCGGACACTTGCCTATGACCTTTAGGACACTTAAAACAGAACGCCCAGTCATCCTCCGGCATGGGTACTCTTGAAGAGTTGCACGAACGAAAAAGTTGATTTCATTGGAAAATGTAGATTAGCGCTTAAATGTTACAATTGTTGCAGTACAGCAATTCTTTTATTATGTATTTAGATATGAAGCCTTCCCAATATTATGCCGACGGGTTAATAATGTTCACAGCTAAATTTCTATGCTATTCTACACTTTCCAATGAAATGCCGGAGGATGGCTGGACGTCCTTTTTTAAGTTACATATCCAAGTCACATTGTTCCTTAAGGTCATAGCCAAGTGACCGACCTGTAATTGAGGGGTTTGGTCAATCTTGCGCCTAATTATGCGGCCTTTTCGGCTCTATATCTTCCTTTCATGCCCACCAGTACCCATTTCTTCGAGTCTAGCTTCGCTTTACATGCGATTTATAACATAGTAAATTGTTTTCCTTAATACAGATGACTTATAAAATAATTCTGAAGCGGATTTGGTCAACCTGTGATTATAATAAATCAATTGGACCACATCAAAGCTTAATATTTTGCCAGTCATTTTAAAAATTAAAGTAATTCAATTTAAAATGAGTGCCCTGCAAAATTTCATAACCAAATTGAAAGATATGCAAAAAGAAACATGTACATATATAAGAGACGCAAGCAAAAATTACTGAAAAGTTCCGTTGTTTCTAAGAATTAGCGTAAACCAGAATTGGAAAACGCCATGTGTAAACAGTTTCTTGATAGCATAATATATGAGTCATCTGGTTTTGACAATTCAACTTAGAATTGATCATTAAACAACTAAGCATTAAGAAATTTTACCTAAAAGCTTTTATTTTTGCATCTAAACTTAAAAAATGTATATTTTTTGCACTGTGTAAAGTGTTTCTTGACAAATATGTACACTTGCCAAAAAAACTATGCTTACACGCTTAATGTGTGACTTTGAGAGTTAATATGATAAACAAAATTTAAATGATCAAAATTTTATTATTTCATGAATAATACATCAATTTCAAACATTTTCCATACATTTTTATTTTATTATACTGTATACATATTTTTATTTATTTAAAATAAAAAAAAAAAAACAAAATTGAGTTAGAAAAAGTATGCGTACAACCTACAAAAATAAAAAAAAAAAAACAAGTAAGAACGTTGCTGTCGGACGCAACCGACAGCGAAATACTATTTCACGCCCCAACAGCACACAGGGGCATCTATCACATTACATTTTTTAAAATTTAACCTTAAATCCCCACTGTCGCCGCTCAAATTAGCTGCAGATTAAAACTTTTCATTGGAGGTAGCCAGACAGTTTCAATTAGAATCGAAGTTAGAGATGCCACCTCTCTCGATTTATCTCGATTGCCTTACCTTAGCAAGAACACGCACCTAAATCGAGAGATGTGGCATCTCTCCAAATAAGAGAGGTGGCAACTCTCCAAATGAGAGAGGTGGCAACTCAGAAAATGTGATATACATAAGTTCGTTGGCGAGCGTAGAGGTGTGGGCTCGAACCCCGGTGCGCTCATGTTGATATTTTTGTTACATTTTCTTTATTTAGTTATTTTGTATTAATAAAATATTCTTTTCTTACACATATATATATAATTTGGAAATCAAAAGACAAGGTCAAAGGTCACAAAGTCATTATGTGGCGCGTTATTGGCTCAGAAGCTGCAGATGTTTCAGTTTTGATTTGCCACGCCCCCAGTGGCCGTAGACAAATAATTTTTGGCATGTGCATAGAGTGGGCGTTTAAGAATATAACTGTAAAGTTTGTATGCTTACATTCGAAAAATGCGAAAATTACAGGATATTTTTCTGTATGTCACGCCCCTTTTGGGGCGTAACAATAATTTTTGGGGAATCGATAGAGGAGGCCCTCAGTAACCTAGCATCCAATTTTGAAGCTTCCAGCACTAAAACTGTGGGAGATATAAGCTGATATTTGTTGCCATGCCCCCTGAAGGCGTAGATATATCCGCCATAGCTTATCGGTCGTGGGATGTTAACCCGAGTATATATACCAAGTCTCAAGTCTCTAGCATCAATAGTGCTCAAAATATAACGAAACTAGTAAAATCACTATATATTCAGATCCGATTTGCCACGCCCCTAGTAGGCGTGGCCATAAAATTTTTTGGGCGATCTTTATAGGATCGTAACAGTAACTCACGTGGGCGTTCTAGCTTTAAAACTGTAGAAGATACAGTTTGACCCGATTTGCCACGCCCCCAATGGGCGTAGATATATCCGCCATAGCCTTTTGATTTTTGGATGTCGACATGAGTGTTCAGTTAAAATCTCAACTCTCTAGCCCTTCTAGAAGTAGTGTTTCTGAGATACAGGAAAATGCATTTTCCGATTTGCCACGCCCCTAGTGGGCGTATCGGGAAAATCTTGACACTTTATCAGACGAGGGTATACACGAGTATATATTTCAAATTTCAAGTCTCTAGCTTCAATAGCGTCGAAATGGTTTGCGTTCATACGGACGCCGCCACCACCGTGTTTGACAGTTGCCACAAGGTTTTGGAAATCAAAGGCTGTGCCACTCTTTCGCCACACAAGCTTCCGTCCTTTGATGCCAAATATGCCAAATTTGCTCTCGTCACTACAATAACCTTATTCCAGAACTCTGGGACCACTTCCTCATATTTCTTTGCGAAATCCATCCGCTTCGCCTTGTTCACTTTTGAAATAAGGGTCTTCCTTCGTGCAACACGTGTATTTAAATGGTTCTCATCAAAGTTAATATTTTGCCAGTCATTTTAAAAATTAAAGTAATTCAATTTAAGATGAGTGCCCTGCTAAATTTCATAACCAAATTGAAAAATAGGCAAAAAGAAACATGTACTACGAGACGCACAAAACAAAAATGATTGAAAAGTCCCGTTGTTTCTAAGAATTAGCGTAAATCAGAATTGGAAAACGCAATGTGTAAACAGTTTCTTGATATATATGAGTCATCTAAGTTTTTGTTGTTTATTTTGTTATACATTGTTATTTTTGCAATTTGGTTTTGACAATTTAATTTCGAATTGATCATTAAACAACTTAGCATTAAGATAATTTCAGAAATTTCAAATAAAAGCTTTTATTTTTGCATCTAAAGTAAAAAAAAATTATTTTTTTGCAGAGCGTGAAGTATTTCTTGACAAACTGTATGTATGTATGTAGCAAGCCACACATACACACACAGACGCACGCACAAGCTCACACTCTGCTGACTGTGCACTTGGACTCAGCAACTGCGCTCAAGCTGCAAGATGCCAATGATATGGATAATTAAATGTTTAATATCTTTTTTCGTAGACTAACGTTGTTGATCAAACTTGCATGGCGTGAGCATGTCATTCATATGTACATACATATGTATGTATGTATGTATTTGCCAAAACACAAGTCTAGTATTTGAAACACGTTTTGCAAATTAGAGGTGAATGGGGCCACGCCTCCTTCGTACTAGAGACTTGTTCTTTGGCACACACTCCCATATTAATGACATGATCACGCCCAACAAGTTGATCAAAAACATTCGTCTACGCATATTTCTACTATATGTCGCTACGGTTTGCGAATTATCAACTGTTCTATCGAATCGAAACATGGATGGCTCTATTGGATAAAAATTGAAAATTGAATTAATTATAATTTTGTGAAAAACGCATATCGGACGAGGTTCTTGGGATGTCCTAGTCGGGACGAGGTTCATGGGATGTCCTAGTTGGGACGCACAACTAGTTTTCTTACTTATTATATCCTGAACCCAATAAAAATGGGAAATCAGTTTATAATGGTATTGTTGAAATGTATGTAAAAACCAGAAGGATGCGTGGCAGACAAAGTACATATATTCTTGATCAGGGAGCCAGGCCGAGTAGATTTCGCCCTGTTCGTCTGTCTATCTGTCCGTATGTTTGAACGCGTCGATTTTTTTGCAGTTTCGTATAAATCACGCGCAGGTTGAGTTTGCTTTAAAATATCGATAACATTTTCCGTTTTAATGTTATCGATTAAAAAGAGAAATCGTTATTCAGCTATCAAATTCAATTTACTTCGTAGGTTCGAGGTAAATTCTTCAGATTTTGTTTTTATATCCTGAACTCATTGGAAATGGGAAATCAGGATATAATGTTTTTGTTGAAATGTATGTAACAGGCAGAAGGAGGTGTGGCAGACCCCATAAATATTCTTGATCAGTGAGACAAGCCGAGTCGATTTATCCCTGTCTGTCTGTCCGTATGTATGAACGTGTCAATCTCAGAACTTACAATAGCTAGAGACTTCAAATTTTTTTGTAGGTCCCTGTATAGGGCGCGCATATCGAGTTTGTTTCAGAAATTCGATAACTATTATCGTTTTATTGTTATCGATTAAAAACGAAAATCAAAATTCAGTTATAAAATTATAAAATTGTTGTTATATTTTGGGTGACACGCCCCCTTCGCCTCAAATTTGTAAGTCCCGTATATCAAATACTAGAGACTTGTGCTGTGTGCATGGATGACATGATCACGCCCAACAAGTTTGTTTAAAATCGTTGCTCTAGAAAGAAAGGTATTAAACATTTAATTTCCCATAACATTGGCATGCAAATAGCAGCCAAAGAACAGCTGACGCTGCGCTTGTTATGTATGCATGCTCGGAATAGCGGTTCTTCGCAGGGCTCAGGGTATCCCCTAGTCGAGCGGTCTCGACTGGAGATTTCTTACTTGTTAATTTTATGTGTTTTATGTGACTTTGTTTTTTGTTTAATTTTGAATGCCTCAAATTTGCAAAACGGATTTCAAATACTAGAGACTTGTACAATGATAAATACACACATATGAATGACAAAATCACGCTTTGGACATTTGATCAAAAAAGTGCGCCAACGAAATGATTTATTAAGCATTTAAGTTCTGCGTTGTTAACAGAACGTGTGCGTGTGTGTATATGTAAATTGTAATGTTAATGTTTAAAATAGACTTTGTACATTCAACTTGTCAAGAAACACGACACACTATAAAGAAAGCAAATTTTTTACCTTATCTGCAAAAATATTAACCTTTTTTTAAAATTTTGTAATATACACTGTCATGCACTTAAACAGGGACAGCGATTTGAAATCGAATATACAAGTATCAGACTCAAATATATTATTTAGCTCAGGTAGCGGTTCCTGCAAGCCTTTGTAATTCATTCATTCATTTTTGTTTAAACTATTTTGAGCAATATTAAGCGGCACCCCATACCATAACACCTTTCTACCGACTATAGTGCCGACACAGTAAGTGTTATTCTTAATGAATATCGTAAAAATAATATGAAAAGCCATCAGATCCATCTAAGTTAAACTGTTTTTCGGCTGAAAACACATCGGAATGCCATTCCTTCTGCCAAATCATATGATCACGAGCAAAAACTTGACGAGATTCCTTACGTTGGGTATTAAATGCTGTTTTTAACTTTTTCACGAAGTGAAATAAGTATATTGGTTTTGTGCAATGTCCGTCATGCTGTCCGTCCATCTTTCCGTCCGTCCGTATGAACGCAAACCATTTCCACACTATTGAAGCTAGAGACTTGAAATTTGGAATATATACTCGTGTATACTTCAGATTCTATACACGAGATTTTCCCAATACGCCCACTAGAGGCGTGGCAAATTGGAAAATGCATTTTCCTGTATCTCAGATACACTACTTCTAGAAGGGCTAGAGAGTTGAGATTTGTAATGAACACTCATGTAGACATCCCAAAATCAAAAAGCTATGGCGGATATATCTACGCTCATAGGGCAACTAATATCAGCTTATATCTCCCACAGTTTTAGTGCTAGAAGCTTCAAAATTGGATGCTAGGTTACTGAGGGCCTCCTCTATCGATTCCCCAAAATTATTTTTACGCCCCAAATCAAAACTGAAAACTACAGCTTCCAAGCCAATAACTCCTCACATAATGACATTGTGACCCTTGACCTTGTCTTTTGATTTGCCAAATTTAATATATGTATTGAAAAGAATATTTTATTAACACAAAACAGCTAAATAAAAAAAAAATAGGAGAAATATCGACATGATCGCACCGGGGGTGGAGCCCACACCTCTAATCTCATCAACGAACATCTAACTTTCAAAGATGCTACCTCTCTCATTTTGGGGATTGCCATCTCTCATTTTTCTTGGTAGCGGTTCTTCGCAGGGTTCAGGGTATACCCTAGTCGAGCGGTCTCGACTAGAGTTTTCTTACTTGTTTTTATGAAATAGTGCAAAACAGAATTGGAAAACGCCATGTGTAAACAGTTTCTTCACAGATTTTATTGCAGTGTATCGTTGCAAACTGTATTGTGAAAAAAAATTTTTTTTTAATATTTAACAATTATTAAAAAATATTTTAGCAATTAAACTTTATTTTAGATCAGTAGTTTTTGGCTAATGTGCTGATATAATTCTTGATTGATTAATTCGATGTTAAAATTCCAATCATACAGAAAGGCTTGTGATTGGCGGCAGTAAAACGTGGTAACTATTTTAAAAATAAACAAAATGGACAGTACTAACGCCACTGGTCGGCGGCGAAACAATATATGCGTTAATGCCGAGGATAACGCGCTCGATCAAATAACAAAAGAGGTAAATAATTTATATACACCTAGACCTCGCTTTGCGTCGGGGATACGTTCCAAAAAAGTTCGACGCAAATCGAAACGACGCAAAGTGAATTACGATTTTCTATAGCAAACCATATAAAGATCGAAAATCTTATATTTTAAAAATTAAAAACTTAAAAAAAAAAAATTAGATATCATTTTATCTCATGTGACAAGTATAATATAAGTATATAATATATATAAATAATATATAATATAAAAAAAGAAGAAACTAATTCAGTAAAAACAAAATAATAAATTCAACTTATCAATAATGACAAAAAATTAGAATTAATCGCTATCGGATGAAACTTAAGTGTCTGTGTCATACGTCGGCTTTCTTAAAAAAAATTGGTCATGATCACGCCCTGTCCGTTTGATCAAAAACGTTCGTATAAAAAAAAATTTTTTAACATCTAATTTCCCAGCCAGCAGCCAAAGCGCAGTTGACGCAGCGATTTGCGCTTGTGCTTGCGTTTGCCAGTGTGTGTGCGTGTGTGTGTGTATGCATTTCTTGTAATGTACCTACATATGCATATGTATATAAAAATAACCGGGGAATGCTAGAAATTGAGATTTTTCGCAGGGTTCGGGATATCCTCTAGTCGATCGGTATCGACTAGAGTTTTCTTACTTGATTTTTGTTAATTTTAATTTCTCAAGTAATCTCAATTAACTTGGAACGTTCTAAGTGTCTTTCAACTAAACTTGCAATATTCAAGCATTAACGTCAGTCTGCAATAACGCATTAAGTACACCTGCAATACCAGCCGCTAATATGAGCAACAACAAATATAATTCAAAAATGGAAGATGTGGTTATCAAGCGCGGCAAATACGTGTTGGCGAGTGTTGCGCGACTATGCCTGATTGCCACTTTTTTCGATAATGACGAATCTGCTGGGGCAACTGGACAGCTGTGGCATGGTTATGGCTAGATTCAATTTGGACATTGTGGTCGGTCTGCTGTTCTGCTGGGAATTCTAGTTCTTGCATCGTAAATTTGGTTTGATCAGGGCGCTGATGCTGGTGCTGGCCGGAGGATAGGATCGAGGGCGGGGCTTATATGCTGGCGTGCATGTTCATCTGTTGGCTTTCATGTTCATCACACTCATTCGCTTCGAGCTGAGTGTGTGGAATGTCATTCAGGACCTCGTTGGCTCCACCCTGATGGTGGAGCAACGTTAAATATTGACATATGACCATATTGACATAAGAGCTAGAGAGTTCAAATTTTTTTTGGAAGTTCGTGTATATCACGATACGATCGAGTTTGCTTCAAATAATCGATAACTATAATCGTTTTAATGTTATCGATTAAAAATCGATATCTTCATTTAATTATACAATTTTATTTAATTGATCTTTATAGTTAGAGTCTTCAAATTTAGCATTTAGTGTTATTTACAATACACAATTTCTATTTTTGTTAAATTTTCGGTGCAACGCCTCCTTCGCCTCAAATTTGTAACTCCCGTATTTCAAGTACTAGAGACTTATGCTTTGGCATGTGCCATATATATATATGTATGACATGATCACGCCCAAGTTTGATCAAAATCATTGCTCTAGAAAAAAAGTTATTAAACATTAAATTTCCCATAACATTGCATGCAAAGCAGATAATGAACAGCTGACGCACCGACTGGCGTGTGTGTGTGTGTGTTCGCCTGTGTATATGTGTGTGTATGTGTTGCTTGTAATGAATATACATATACATGTGTATTATAAAAGAAACGGAGAATGCTCGGAATAGCGGTTCTTCGCAGGGTTCAGGGTATACCCTAGTCGAGCGGACTCGACTAGAGTTTTCTTACTTGTTTAACTTTCCATACTTACCAGATAACCAGATAGTTGTGCAGTTGCTTGCTATGGGCATATGAAGTTGCTGAGAATAGCTTCATCATCAGCAAATATGGAAGTTGTCAAAAGCTAACTTGTATGAATGTCTGCTGTAAATAGAACTTAGTATTAATCCAGGTACGCTTCCTTGCGCAAAACCAGCTTCAATACTGTGATTGTCGGATGGTGTATTGTTACGCCTTACTGAAAACTTCGTGCCGTAAAGGTTTCACAGCTTATGTGTCAAACCTGAGAAACATTCAGAAATATTTCAGCGCAGTAATATATACTTTCGAACACCGTTTATTTTCTGATATTATATAATTGTTATATAACTGATGCTCTCGAAAGTAGAATTGGTGTGATGGAAATACATACATACATATGAATGATCACGCCCTGCAAGTTTGGTCAAAAACGTTCGTCTAGAAAAAAAGATTTTTAACATATAATTTCCCATAACATTGTCATCATACATATATCAGCCCAAGCGCAGCTACTTGCGCTTGTACATGCATGCGCCAGTGTATGTGTGTGTGTATGTGTTGCTTGTAATGTACATACATATACATGCAAAGGTGGTCAAAAGTATTACACATTTTGCTTTTTTTTTAACTTTCAACTGAAACAAAGTGTTTTTGTTGTTGCTGCAGTAATTATTGATAAGTTTCCTTGACTTTTTAAAAATTTTCGCTAATTTCAATAATTAATTCCTATAATTTTAATTTTCGAATTTTACTTATAGACTTTATAATTTAAGTCACTGTTAGCTTTCTTTTAAATGTAGTGGAAGCTAACCAGGTCACAACCTGGTGATTTTTTTTTTTTTGTTATCAGTTAACGATTGCTGTGATTTTATTGAGGCGGATCGCTATTAGCCTGAGAGTCGGCTAATGCAGTGGGTAGTACAAACGCATTGGATGTAGGTTTGGGTTAGATCACTTTTTGGAGTTGCAGATATACTGCTCTTCTTTGATTTCTTATAGGCAACGCTGTTTTTGTCGATGAGCTAGGTGTTGGGTGAGCTCACAACAGTAAGTTTTTCGTGCGGGATGTTGCTCAATATAACGGCGTTGTACATGTTCTTCTTCGTGATATAACGCATTCCTGAGTTTGCGTGTGGCGTCTTTTAACTTTTGTTAGCCTTTGTAAGCGCTGTTTTTCAAGTACAAGCTGTTCAATTTGAAGGCTTTGTCGTTTAGCTGTATAATATTTTTACTGTTTCAGGCAATGTGAGCTTCAACTTCAAAGCGTGGATTTCGGTGTCGGTGTAGATTTACAAATACATATACATATACATATACATATACATATACATATACATATACATATACATATACATATACATATACATATACATATACATATACATATACATATACATATACATATACATATACATATACATATACATATACATATACATATACATATACATATACATATACATATACATATACATATACATATACATATACATATACATATACATATACATATACATATACATATACATATACATATACATATACATATACATATACATATACATATACATATACATATACATATACATATACATATACATATACATATACATATACATATACATATACATATACATATACATATACATATACATATACATATACATATACATATACATATACATATACATATACATATACATATACATATACATATACATATACATATACATATACATATACATATACATATACATATACATATACATATACATTTATTATATTAATGAAATAATTTCATCAGATTCATCACTAGACTCCAGATATTTGGTGGATGACTTAATTAATGCCAAATATTTGTTTGGAAGGTTGCGGTCATGACAACTTTGTCACACTTATATTAGTGGACTGATCCAACAGTAAGCTAAATTTTGACGATCCTATGTCCTTCCGCAAATTGTTGTTAAAGTGGACTCCTAACACATTGTTTATTATTTGCGTACACTTTTTCCGCTTTAGCTTTTTGTCGGCAGAGCCTTTGCACGCTTTAAAGTGTTCGGCACATAGTTGGGACAAATGGTCAATGGGTGCTATGGCCGAGGGTACGCAATGTTCTTGTTCTTTTTTTTGTGGTCTTCCTAGCAAAAGGATTTTTGTCATATACATATGTATATCGATAAAAATGACAAAAACTTATAATCAAATGAACAAACTAAAATAATTTAGTTCTAAATATTTTTAAGCCGCAAAAGCTATACAAAATTTGAAATAAGCTAGATTTCAAGCTATAAGCAATAAAAATAATTTAAGCTATTTGATTTTAAAATAAGCTAAATCTAGCTTAATATGAGCTAATATTGCAACACAGGTCTGTGTGTGTATGTGTTGCTTGTTACATACATATATGTACATAAAAGAAACGGAGAGTGGTAGCGGTTCTTAGGAATAGTGGTGCTTCTCCGGGTTCAGGGGATCCCCTAGTCGAGAGGTGTCGACTGGAGTTTTCTAATTTGTTTTATTATACTATCATTTAAAATTTCTCGTGTTCAAACCCGTTGATTTCTTTTAAACAAGCTTATAAATAAATCATTTATAAATTCAACAGAGTTTATTGGTTTCGTGTGACATCGTTTGTTAGTACGAACTCATAACATTTCGCAGGTAGACTTGACTTTGGAATATATGACTTAATAATAAATAAATACGGTAAACCGTTATACTTAGAGCTAGTTAGTTTAGGTTTACTGTATACAGCAATTTTGGGAATACATACAGATGATGTCATTACTACGCTCTCAAACTTTGATTAAGAATGTCCATCAATTCAACAAAAAAGTTACAATAATATAGCCTAGACTGCAGACAAAGTGCAGCCGCTGCATAAAAAACGAATGCATATATGTTTATGTGCTCATGTTTTTTGACATGTCTGTATAAAATAAATGTAAAATATTTTAATTATCAGCTCTTTCAAAGCTCTCAGGGTTACCCCTAGTCGAGTCACGATTAGAGCCCTCTTACTTATTACACTGCCAGCAACTTGAATAAGCATAGCCTAAAATTTTTTTTATTCATTCTGGTATGTCAAAATTCTTTATACTATTAACCTGGTTTTAATTTATAACGAAAGTTAAATGATTTCTCATGAGACAACATACGTAAAATAATTAATTAAAATAATTAGGAAAAAAATAATTAGCAAAAACGATAAACAAAATTGAGTTTTAATTTTTTAGAGTAAGTTTATATTATTTATAACATTTTCATAGTGGATGGACCCGGCCTTTATTTAATAATACCTCGTACATTCGATTTGGCATAGAATCGTATAGGCTCTTCAGGCAATTTAAATAAATTTTCGACTCCGCAGTTTTTCTGGCCTCTTTTAGCGATTCAATTGATTCGTATAGTCTACCTGATCCACAAACTTTCCTAGAAAGCAACCCAAAGCATTCTACTTCGACTGACAGACGCGCAATTTTTTTATTTTCTTACGTACAAATTTCCATAATGAAAAAAAAATGTTTAGTATAAAACGAATAGAAAAATGTTATTCAATATATTAAACTATACCAAAATGCACAAGATTAAAAATGAGCTAAATTAACCCTCATTATTATATATAGAGTTAAAAAGCAATTATGAAATAACTTTTTAATAATTTTTAATGCAGGCTGAAGCTCGTTTAGCAGCTCGACGTCTTGCTCGCGCTGAAGCTCGGGATATACGTATGCGCGAACTTGAACGACAACAAAAAGAATTAGAACAAAACGCGGATCGTGCATTTGATATGCAAAGCTTGAGTGGAAACGTCATTAACGAGTCAGCCTCAGCACATTCTGTACGCCACGCCTATAGCGGTATTATTAACTTGGCTCGTGCAACTGCTTCGCGACGCAGCAGTGAGGATTCATTAGAAGATGAAAGTCGCAGCTTACGTGATATTAAATACGAACTTAAAGTAAGTACTTCTTTTTATTCAACTGACTATAGGAATTTTGGGAAAAGTATGCAGATTCGTAGCAGACGTCATAAAGTATTTTGATTCTTGATTCCGTCTGTCCCTAAAGCTGTGAAAATGATAGACTTACAATTTTTTGTAGGTCGCTGTAAGCAGTGCTTACTAAGCACGCGCTGATTGTGTTTCCTGTATTAATCTTTTCAATTAAAAATCATATCGAAATTCACATATGTATGTATATCAGTATATCAAGTATGTTTTCAAAGCTAGAGTATCCAAATTTTGTATTTAGTTTTCATTTTTTATTTTGGTAATAATTTGGATACCTGCTACAAATTTTATATAATATTTATTCTTTTATGTATGAATGCAAACCATTTCGCCACTATTAAAGAAATGGACTCTGGAATATATACTCATTTGCTCGGCCAACTTATTAATGCAACAGATAGGTCTGTGGTATATAATTCTGTTGACGTTAATTGTCCAACAACTATTTTCTATAACGCATTAAACTCTCTTGATGAGTATTTTCCTACGTTCTAGTGTCTCCCTGTGTGTTTCTAACAAACCTCCATAATTTACTCAGACACCCTCCAATTTAAGAAACATTAAGTCCAAATGTTTTAAAAGCCCTTAAAAAGTCTGGTTCCATTAATGACTAGTCTAAATATTACATAACCTAGTCAAATTCTAATATTTTTATACCCTGAACCCATTGGAATTTGAAATGTATGTAACTGGAGAGAAGGAGGCGTGGCAAACCCCATATATATTCTTGATCAGGGAGACTATCCGAGTTGACAAAGCCATGTCCGTCTGTTCGCATGTGTGAATGCGTCGAACTCATTACTTATAAGAGCTAGAAACTTGAAATTTATTATGTAGGTTCCTGTATAGCACGAAAAGATCGAGTTTGTTGAAAAAATCGATAACTCTTCCCATTTTAATGCCCCGATTAAAAGCGTTATCGAAATTCTGTTATTAAATTATATCCCACGACTTTGGAGCTAGAGTTCCCAAATTTTTCCTGTGTTTTATTTCTATTATATGCAATTTGATTTTCGTTAAATTTTGGATACCAAATTTCCCCAAAATACTTAAAATGAATATATGTAGTTGCAAATAAGGCCAACATATGAACGAATTTGTATTATTATACCCTGAACCTACTAAAAATGGGAAATTAGGGTATAATGGTTTTGTTGAAATGCATGTGACAGGCAGAAGTAGGCGTGGCCGACCCCATAAAGTATATATTATTGATCAGGGAGACAAGCCGAGTTGATATAGCCATGTCCATGTCTGTATATGTGTCCGTATATATAAACGCGTCGATCTCGGAACTTATAAGAGCTAAAGGCTTGAAATTTTTTATGTAGGTTCCTGTATAGCACGCGTAGATCAAGTTTGTTTCAAAAAAGCGATTACTGTTCCCGTTTGAAATGAAAATCGAAATTCAGTTATTAAATTCTATCTTATTTATCTTTGTTGCTTTTCATGTGTTTTATACAATATTGATTTTTGCCACGCCCTATTCATCACAAATTTGGAAAACACGTATTTCAAATACTAGAGACTTGTGCTTTGGCAAATACATATATATGAATGACGTATTTCTCTAGTACTTGAAATACGTGATTTAGCAATTTGAGGCGAAGGGGCAATTTGTGGGCGTGGCATCCAAAATTTAACAAAAACCGAAATTGCAGAAGGCTCAAATAACACTAAATGCAAAATTTGAAGACTCTTAGCTAGAAAGATGAATTAAATAGAATTTTATAACTAAATGAAGATATCGGTTTTTAATCGATAACATTAAAACGATTATAGTTATCGAATATTTGAAACAAACTCGATCGAATCGTACAATACACGGACTTCCAAAAAATCTGAAGTCTCTAGCTCTTATATCTTCTGAGATCGACGCGTTCAAACATACGGACAGACGGACAGACGGACAGACAGACAGACGGACAGGGCTAAATCGACTCGGCTTCTCTCCCTGATCAAGAATATATATACTTTATGGGGTCTGCCACGCCTCCTTCTGCCTGTTACATACATTTTCAAAACCATTATACCCTTTTTTCCCATTTTCAATGGGTTCAGGGTATAAAAAGGGTGGTTCTTTCCTTTCGCTTATTTTTATTGAATTGCAGACCGCCTTATGCGCGTCTGCTCTTCTTTGTTGTCAAAACTGTTGTTAAAACTAAGCCGCAATAGAAAGTTCACCATGTTGCTAACATGTTTCGAAAGCATGTTGCAAAGTATTTTTCTATTTCACAACTGTTAGAAACTAGAGAATTGCAAAACATAAGAAGAAGAAAAATCGATTGAATTTAAATCGATGCGTTTTTCAACATCCCGCCCGACGCTGAAACATTAGTTTCTGAATTAGGTGGCGCGGCAATATTGGTAATTTGGCGAGTTCTCTCTCCAATGTGTGTCTTCAGTCTTACTGCACGAACCAATCCGTCAGATCCAGGGATTGCCTCCATGACCCTTACCAGTATCCAAGCGGAAGGTGGTGTGTTTGTTTCCTTGATTAAAACGAGGTCTTCAGAAGAAATGTTTGGAGATTTAGTATTTAATTTGGGACGCTGTTGTTAAGTAGTCAGATACTCCATGTGCCACTTCTTCCAAAAACTTTGCAGCATGACTTGAGACTGCTGCCAGTAATCCAATCTGTTTGGTGGGACTGGATCAAGATTTCCTTCCGGAACCAGAGTATATGGTCGACCTATAAGAAGGTGAGCTGGTGATAGATATGAAACGTCTGTGTGTACAGCGGACGAGAGTTAACCACTGCCTCTATTTGAGCCAATAATGTGTGCATCTGCTCGAATGTCAGAGTTGCGTTGCCAAGAACACTATTCAGATGCAATTTGACTGAGCGCACAGCAGATACTCATTTGCCACCCCAGTGTGTTGCATGTAGTGGGACAAAGATCCACTTGATCCCATCATTGCCCAGTGTTTGTGATACGATGCTGTTGTGCGTCTCTGATGCTAGCAGCTGCTCCATTTCATTTAGCGCTCTCTTAGCGCCGACAAAGTTTCGTCCGTTGTCGCTATACATGCGAGCACATTTGCCACGGCGTGATATAAATCGACGCAGTGCTGTCAAAAAGGTTTCCGTGCTGAGATCAGTCTCTAATTCCAAATTAAGTGCAGAAGTAGTCAAACATATAAATTGCTATGCTGTGTGGTGTCGCTGTCGAAAGTATTTCAAACAGGATTGTGCGTTTCGTATTATGTTTCTGGCGCCCAATATCCAGTAGCGTTGCCGCACGATGACAAATAGTTCTGAAACCCCTAGATGTGACTCGTATTCCAGCTCCAAGATAAGTTTGGTGATGCGATGACTCTTCGGTAGTATGATTGGGTGCTTGGTACAGAATGCCAGTCCCGAATTGCTTAATCGTCCGGCCACACGAAGGAGATCGTCAATGATGGGTGAGAGTGGAGTCGCAGTTTGGAGTCATTGCTCAGTGGCTGCTTGTCGAGCAGCAATTGACGCTCCTGTCGAAATGTGTCATGAGCACAGCGAAGGCATAATGTGCGAGCTTCGCTTATTTCATCAAATGTGAGTGCGCCTGAGAAGCGATTGCGTCTTACAAACTGTAGAACGTATGCCACGATGCGTACCAATTTTGTCCAATAGGAGATTCGATCTCCCAATTCGTCTATGAAAGAGACTGTAGCCTTATAAGCTGCCACAGTTAGTATTGTAGTTGTCTTTACCTCTTCTTGAAATTGCTCATCTGGAATAAAAAGAGAAGAATGTGCAGGGATTATGGTGACTATGTTAAAGTTTTCAACACGTAGCCAGTTGGGCCCTGTCCACCAAAGATAGAAATTAAGCAGATCCGCTGCAAGCATGCCTCTGGAAGCGCAATCTGCTGGATTTTCTTTGGTTTTTACATGATGCCAAGCATGTCGAGGTATGATGCCCAGAATCTCAGATGTGCGATTGGCGCCGAACGTCTTTAGTTTGGATGGTGTGTTTGATAATCACGACAAGACAATAGTTGAGTCGCACCATGCGTGTACAGTTATATTGACATCTTTCAGCGCAGTTTTGATCAACGCAACAAGTCGACTCAGCAGCAGCGCTCCACAGAGTTGCAGACGTGGAAGAGATTGTTGCTTGAGTGGTGTAACACGTGATTTTGCAGCGATTAGGGACACTTCCATGTGGCCATCTGGGTGTCTAGCTCGACAGTAAACAACTGCAGGGTAAGCCTTGATTGATGCATCTGAGAATGCATGTAGTTCCATAGTACCTGAGTTGTACCCAACATAACGCTTCGTCTTGAATTCCGCGATTTCCGTGAGATCCATTCGATATTTTTGCCATTGTTGTGCCAAGCTCGATGGAAGCTGAGTGTCCCAATCCAAATCATGTCGCCAAGCGGGTCGAAAATTCGAGAAACGTCAGACAGTACCTGTCGTTTTGTACTGCCTGCTAAACTGCTTAAATTCACATTGTATCCCAGTGTATCATTTGCTGGTTGCCAATGGATTCCAAGCACATTGACTGTGCTTTCAACCGATGTGTCCAAATTCTTTGTAGATGGATTTTCATTTGTGTTTTTAATGAGTTTGCATTTTCCCAATTCTAGGTGTGCTTTGGACATTAAAAGAACTAGTTCGTCTCGAAGTTGGTGTAGTTCCTCTTCAGTTTGTGCTCCTGTCAAGACATCATCAACTTAGAAGTCCTCCAACAGGATACTAGCAGCTTGTGGATATTTGTGTGCGTAGTCATGAGCCGCGCGGTGCTTGCGCTATGCAACCGTTTGTTACCAATGATACTCCATGCGTCTGATCGTCTTCAGAGACGACCTCCTTGATCTGTATCAGCCTGTAGCGCTGTCACTTGTGCATTAATGAGTGTGATATGGCGGCCACGACAATGTCTACAAGTGTGACTTGATCCACATTTCGCTGACGTGTGACCAGGCCTCAGACAGTTGAAGCACAATAATTTGCCCTTGACAAATGAGCGTCGTTGCTCAATAGACAAATTATGAAATTGGGAACAACTGAATAGAGAGTGTTCAGTTGAACCACATTTGGCACACGCACCTTGATAAGTGGCTATCAATGTGTGTGTCGCCTTCCTCGACTTGTCGTTTGAGTTGTTGTCTGTACCATAACCTTGACTCAATTCGAACTCCTCACATCGTGAGTCGAGAAATTTGAACAGCTCCTCTATGGTTGGAGAATTGTTGTCCTGGCTGATCTCCACCCATTTGCGTGTTGACTCTGGGTCTATTTTCGCAAGCAGTAAATATGTTATCCAACAGCCCCGTCCTGTTTTCCCAACTGCATCCAATTCACGTACTATATCGTTAGCACCGTCCGTCACTTTGCGTAGCATTCACAATATGACGTGGTCTATTGTAGCGTTCGTTGAGACGCTTCCATGCAGTATCATATGCCGTATCTGTTATGGGCAAATGACGTATTAAAGTTGTTGCTTCATTTATCAAAAATGATTTCAAATAATGAAATTTGCGAGTCTTTTCCAAATGCGGTTTGTTGTGAACGGTGTCCTCGAATAAATCCGTAAACGCTGTCTGTATTAACCCCGCATTCCAGCCATTAGAAACAACAACAATTTAATAATTAACGAATTAACTAGTACTTTATTCTAATGTGGTTTTATACGTTTTATATGCTGCGCTTGCCGCCAAGAATCAAAGTGAAGTGAGATGAAGAAACGATGCCAAAGCTCGTACGTGAAAAGCTCATTCAGTGGCTTGTGCCGCGGAGCTTTCTGTCTGTTGATCGCCGGACACCGAAAGCTCTCTTGGCACGGGTCTCCACATCCCTCCAATGTTTTTCAGCTTCAGCTTCAATCCCTCGTCCTGAGCGCAGGCTTCGTTTTCCGGTGCTTGAGTCGCTTGTCCGGATGTGCTCGTGCCCTGAACACTATCGGTTGTCGCTGCAGCTTCATGGGTACCTGTAACTGGAATTTTTATACCCTGAACCCATTGAAAATGGGAAAAAAGGGTATAATGTTTTTGTTGGAAGGCGTATGTATGTAACAGGCAGAAGGAGGCGTGGCAGACCCCATAAAGTATATATATTCTTGATCAGGGAGACAAGCCGAGTCGATTTAGCCCTGTCCGTCTGTCTGTCTGTCTGTCCGTCTGTCCGCCTGTCTGTCCGTCTGTCCGTATGTATGAACGCGTCGATCTCAGAACTTACAATAGCTAGAGACTTCAAATTTTTTTTGTAGGTCCCTGTATAGGGCGCGCATATCGAGTTTGTTTCAGAAATTCGATAACTATCATCGTTTTAATGTTATCGATTAAAAACCGATTTCTTCATTTAGCTATAAAATTCTATTTAATTCATCTTTATAGCTAGAGTCTTTATATTGTGCATTTAGTGTTATTTGGGTCTTACGCAATTTCGGTTTTTGTTAAATTTTGTGTGCCACGCCCCCTTCGCCTCAAATTGGTAACTCCCGTATATCAAATACTAGAGACTTGTGCTTTGGCACATACATACATATGGATGACATGATCACGCCCACCAAATTTGATCAAAATCGTTACTCTAGAAAAAAAGTTATTAAACATTTAATTTCCCATGTCATTGGCATGCAAACAGCAGCCAAAGATCAGCTGACGCACCGACTGGCGTTTGTGTGTGCGTTCGCCTATGTATGTGTGTATGTATGTGTTGCTTGTAATGAACATACATATACATATGTTTTATAAAAGAAACGGAGAATGCACGGAATAGCGTTTCTTCGCAGGATTCAGGGTATACCCTAGTCGAGCGGTCTCGACTAGAGTTTTCTTACTTGTTTTTAAATGACTCACATCTCTGGTTAGCGTTTTCCCTCCTCCTTGCACTTGGACTATATTGCCTTTTCTGTTGACTACCACGTACTCGGTTGTATCAAACGTGGGTGTCAGCTTATGTGGGCACAATACATTCTTCAGCACAATTTTGTCTCCGGGTTGGATATCCGATGCTTTGGCGCCTCTTCCCCTGTCTGCTTTCTCTTTTCCCTTCTGTTTGTTCCAGCAATCCAAGTCTCTTTCCGAGGATTCACCGACATCATCCACAACGTCTCGAACATCCGGTATCTTGTCCCTAATGGTCCGGTTAAACATCAATTCCGAAGGAGCTGCTCCTGTGGTTCCATGTGGTGTTACGTTGTACATCATTACAAAGTTTTGGATCTCTCGTTTATAATCTTTTCCTTTTGACCACGCAATTTTAAGGCGTTTCACCAATGACTTGTTCATATTTTCAACTTCGCCATTCGCCTGTGGCCAATATGGTGGTGTCGTTATTTGGGTAATACCGTTGGTCCGACAAAAATCTTGAAGTTCGAGACTTACGAATTGCCGACCATTATCGGTTCTCAGCGTTCGTGGTATTCCCAAACGCGAAAATATCTCATCCATTTGCTCGATCAGCACCTTCGACGAAATAGTTTTTATAAACTTCAATTCCATGTATCTGGAAAAATAGTCGATCAACACCAGTACATAGTCGTTGCTCGGTAAAGGTCCTAGTAAGTCAGATGCGACACATCGCCAAGGGCCTGCTGGAAACGCATGCCGATCCATAGGCGCTTAACAAATCCTTCTGCTTCCCGGTCGATCCTTGCCCACCACACCTTTGAACGTAATCTTCGTTTCATAGCCGATTCACCCGGGTGGCCCTCGTGAGCCAGTTCGAGCACTTGCGATCGTAGTATTGTTGGTATAACTATTTTCGTTCCGCGTAAGAGTACATTTCCAACTGTCGATAACTCCCATCGGAACGGATAATATGGACTGGATGAGTTCGCCTCCCATGAGTTGGTGCTAAGATGGGTCATTGCATCAACTATTTCTTCGTCCTGCATACTTTTTTGTCACGATTTCCGATATGGTTAGAGACTTTGGTACTCCTTTGGCTACAATTTGAAAGATATTTTGCTCACCCTGCCAGTCGAAAGCTACCGCTTCTGTAAGTTGACAAAGACGCGATACGGAATCTGCGATGTTTTCCTTTCCTGCTTTATAGATGACTCGGAATCGGTAGGACTGTAGGCGTAGTAACCAACGTTCAATACGTGCCGGTGGTTTCGAAGTTGGTTTGAAAATGGATTCCAATGGTTTATGGTATAAAACTTCTCCACTCCCCATACCAGCGCTAAGCTTTCTTTCTCTGTTTGCGAATATCTCTTCTCAACATCAGTTAGGCTTTTATTGGCAAACGATACGATATGATGGTCGTTGTGATCATCAATCTGTACCAGAACAGCTCCCAGTGCCACTGGACTTGCATCGGCTATAAGACATGTACGGAGATCTTTATTGAAGTATGAAAGCTTTGTCACCTCGACGACTTGCTTCTTTAGCGTATCGAAGGCTTGCTGTTCTTTGTTGGTCCAATCAAATTTTGTATTCGCCTTTATTAATCTTCTCAGTGGCTCTGTTGTGTTGGCGAGATAGGGTATAAATTTCTCCACGTATGTTACGAGGCCCAGAAAACTCCTTGTCTCCTCCTTAGTTTTCGGCGCACGGAATTCTGTGATCACTTTAATTTTCTCCGGATCCGCTTCGATACCATGGTCCGATAGAATATGGCCAAGAAACTTGAGTTTTGTTGTTTTGTACACACATTTTTGCTTATTCAAAACAGCGTTGTGGGTATCAAAGATTTTCAGAACCGCAGTTAGCGCCTTGTCGTGTTCTTCTTCGTTTTTGCCAAAGACGATGACATCGTCAATATAGTTCAGAGCATTGGGGCAGCCTGCTAACAATTCCTCCAGCCGCCTCTGGAAAATTTCTGGAGCCGAGTTAACTCCGAAAAACAGTCTTTTATAACGAAATAGTCCCTTGTGTGTAATAAATGTGGTAATCTGCCGACTTGACTCATCGAGCTCCAATTGGTGATAAGCATTTTTCAAATCCAGCCTGGAAAAACATCTCCCGTTGTTTGGTCATGAACATGACGAATGTTGGCAGTAGGTGGTTTCCCTCGAGAAGGCCAAATTCGCCCTACGCAATTACAACTGGGGAAATCCATGAACTCGGTCCATGGACTGGCTCTATAATGTCTTGCTGCACAGCCTGGCTTATCCTTTCTGCAATTTGGTCGTCTAACGCAGTCGGAAATGTCCGCATTGGTTGCTGCATTGGTCTCACATTGTGGTCTATGGACAATCTCACGGGTGAAGCTTTCCATTTCGGAAAATGTGCGCACGAATCCACTCTATTTACGCCTAAACCAAATTTTAGGACGTTGAGTTGTACGCTGTGTCCCGACCTAGTAATGATTGTCTACCATTTTCAATTACATAAAATGTAGCAATCATCTCTGGTCTTTCCTGAATTCTTATCGAAGCTTCAAAAACGTTAGTCACCTTCAGCACGTCATCCGAAGCATAGGCTCGAAACTGGGTAGACGAGTTGGTACGAACATTGAACACTGTCGCATGTACACTATTCAGTTGCAGCCAATCGCCACGGCTTATCAGGTTGTACCGTGATCCGGAGTCAATTATCATTTGCAGCTGGGATCCCCCAACTAGACATGATACGGTTTCTTCTCCTGCTGGTTCACCAGTTATTTTAAAACAGTTCGACCAACTGTTGTCGCTGTGACACTTAGTCTCCTCCTCCTCGATGGCGCGTACCTGGTACTGTGAGGTTCGTGGTCGCTTGCGTTGATTATCATATGGTGTTCCAAAACGTCTCTTCAATGTGGTCTTATACATCCGAGCATAATGTCCGAGCCGGGAACATTTATTACATTTTGAGTTTCTTGCCGGGCATGCCGTACTGCGTTCATCATGGTCTGTTGACCCACACCGGCCACACACATCATTCGTCCTGTCATTTCTTTTTGTTTGGACGGCAATTTTCTTCACGACATCGGCATCCGACGGAATCACCATTGCCTCTGACTGCTGATTCACTTTCTCTTCAACTGTGCACATATTTATTATCTCCTCCAGCTTGAGCTCCGCTTCTAATAGCTTCTTTTTCAACGCAGTCTTAGCCCAGGCATCAATGATTTTATCAGCGATGCAGATTTCCTCCATTTCGATTTTGGTGGCTCCAAAAGAGCATTTGCTGGCTTGTTGTCTTAGCCGCAGCAAGAACTCAGCGAAGCACTCACCTTGGCGGGGCACCATGCTGCGAAACATGTGCCTTTCGAATACGGCGTTACGTTGCGGTGAAAAATATTCATTTAATTTATCCACCAGTGGAGTAAATACTTCATTTTCCTTTGTCGTATCGTATGGCACTAACGCGCCTGGAAGACTGTACACCACCTCTTGTAGCTGTGGTCCGCCGAGATGCAGTAACTTGTTCCGCTTTTTAATTACCGATGAAATTTCTTCTGTGTCCACATAGATATTGAATGACCGAAGCCATTTCTCCCACTCGTTGCGCCACAACGATTTTTCTATGTTGGCGCACAGAAATGGTTTAATTTCAGCCATCCTGCTGATTTGTTTTAGCTTACACTTTAATTCGTGCTCAGCCTCTGATTCTTTTCAGATGATTTCGCTTGGACAGCCATGCTGTGTACAACTTCTGGTATTTTCCAGATATTTTCAGCTTGCACGGGCGTTAGTTCTGCCTTGCTCAGCTGTTTGCCTCTCTCGACTCAGCCTATGTACGCACTTACATATATATTTTTCTAATTCTTGCTTGTGGCCGCGTCTGGCACACGCGTTGCTTCGTGTATAACCTCACTTCTCTTCTTTTTATACCCTGAACCCATTAGGATCAGGATGACAAGCCGAGTTGATATAGCCATGTCCCTTCAAAACAACACAGCCACCTTTGCCATCACAACAGAGGTCGAAGTCCTACAAAGATGCATCCTACCCCATTACTCATCTATCCTATCCGCCGAAACCATAGCCATCCTTCATGCAATAGAACTAATCCAAAAAAGAATAGTAGGAAACTACATAATCTGCTCCGACTCACTCTCATCCATTAAATCCATATCCAACATTAACAACAATAATCTATACCCCATAACCATAAGAACCCTACTAACAAAATCTGCCCCAAAAATAAAGCTCCTCTGGATACCCAGTCACTCTGGCATTGAAGGAAATGAGCTAGCCGACAGTACTGCCAAAACAACATTAAGAATGCCACTTCACTACACACCCAACTTTAACACAACAGATATCAACAAAGCCATAAAAAACATACTTTCACAAAAAAAAACTAAAAAACAATATCCAACAATGCAACAGTTGGTACAAACAAATAAACACAAATTTAATAAACGCAAATAGCTTCACAAAAATTATTAACCAAAAAACTATTACACGTAGGGATCATTTATATGTTTGTATGTACCAAAGCACAAGTCTCTAGTACTTGTTTTGCAAAATTGAGCCGAACCGAAATTGCGAAAGGCCTAAATAACACTAAATGCAAATTTTGAAGACTCTAGCTATAAAGATGAATTATATAGAATTATATAACCGAGTATCAATTTCGTTTTTAATCGATAGCATTAAAATAAAGACAGTTATCGATATTTTTAACAAACTCGACGTGTCAAGTCTCTAGCTCTTATAGGTTCCGAGATCGACGCGTTCATACGGACAGACTGACGGACAGACAGACGGACAGGGTTAAATCGACTCGGCTTGTCTCCCTGATCAAGAATATATATACTTTATGGGTTCTGCCACGCCTCCTTCTGCCTGTTACATACATTTTCACAAAACAATTATACCCCATTTTCAATGGGTTTAGGGTATAATAATCAAATCAGTGTATTGCAAATGTGTTTTTGATAGCGAAACTATGAAAGCTATTAAAACATATGTAAAGAATCTTTACATAGCCGCTGTGCGCCTAATACGCTTCATAACGTGGCAATATTTTTAAATCCCCCTCTTTAAAGATTAAAACTTTTTGACAGTTGAGGAGAATAATGAAGTGCACTTGGCAGTCAAGTCAATGATGGATGAATTAATTACAAACCCATCCAAAAACCGGCTGATCAAGACAAATCAATGTTACCTGACAGATTTTCAGAGTGTTGCGTACCGCAACCCGGAAAGGAAGATGATATTGATTGGGAAATTAATAATAATATCAAACATATTAAATTTAAGATAAATATAGATATATTGTCTTTCTGGCAGCAATGCAATAAATTGCCATTATAACAAATGCTCGATAGACAAATTTTTAATGTCCAACATCTTCTGCAACGAGCGAAAGAGTTTTTTCTATTTCTAGTAGAATATTGGCAGACAGAAGAGCTCACCTGATTGCATTTTTTTTATACCCTGAACCCATTGAAAATGGGAAATCAGGGTATAATGTTTTTGTTGGAAGGCGTATGTATGTAACAGGCAAAAGGAGGCGTGGCAGACGCCATAAAGTATATATATTCTTGATCAGGGAGACAAGCCGAGTCGATTTAGCCCTGTCCGTCTGTCCGTCTGTCTGTCCGTCTGTCCGTATGTATGAACGCGTCGATCTCAGAACTTACAATAGCTAGAGACTTCAAATTTTTTTTGTAGGTCCCTGTATAGGGCGCGCATATCGAGTTTGTTTCAGAAATTCGATAACTGTTATCGTTTTATTGTTATCGATTAAAAACGAAAATCTAAATTCAGCTAAAAAATTCTATTTAATTCATCTTTCTAGCTAGAGTCTTCAAATTTTGCATTTAGTGTTATTTGGGTCTTACGCAATTTCGGTTTTTGTTAAATTTTGGGTGCCACGCCCCCTTCGCCTCAAATTTGTAACTCCCGTATATCAAATACTAGAGACTTGCGCTTTGGCACATACATACATATGGATGACATGATCACGCCCAACAAGTTTGATCAGAATCGTTACTCTAGAAAAAAAGTTATTAAACATTTAATTTCCCATAACATTGCCATGCAAAGTAGCCAAAGAACAGCTGACGCATCGACTGGCGTGTGTGTGTGCGTGCGCCTGTGCGTGTGTGTGTATGTTTGGCTTGTAATGAACATATTTGTATATTCTTATGTATATTAAAGAAACGGAGATTGCTTGGAATTGCGGTTCTTCGCAGGGTTCAGGGTAACCCCTAGTCGAGCGGTCTCGACTAGAGTTTTCTTACTTTTTTAAATATTGTTTTTAAATAAAAAAAATTGACTATTTTATGCGGAAAAAAATATTTCGGGAAAATCCTGGACCCGCGGGATGACTTGAAAAATTGTCGGGATAATCGGGACGGGAAAAGAAAATTTGATTTCGGGACGGGATGGGACAGGAAGCAATTTCCTTCCCCTTTCTCTAGTTACAACTTTTGAATGATTCCTTAGAACCGCTTACATACTCCTTTTCTTTTGTATGTATGTAGTAAGCGGCACATATATACACAAATGTGCGCACAAGCACACATTTTGACTCAGCAACTGAGCTCAGTCTGCAAGGCGCCAATAATATGAGATGTAAAATGTTTAATAACTTTTTTCGTAGATGAACGTTTTTGATAAAACTTGATAGGCGTGATCATGTCATTCATATGTATGTACCAAAGTACAAGTCTCTAGTACTTGAAATACGTGTTTTACAAATTTAAGGCAAGGGAGACTTGGCATTCTAAATTTCAAGAAAATCGAAATTGTGTAAGGCTCAAATAACACTTAATTTTTTAAGACTCTAGTTATAACTTAATAACAATCTCGGTTTTTAATTTCGTGGTAAACGCGACCCTCAAAAATTTTTTATATGTTCTGAGATGGACGCGTTCAAAAATACAGACAGCCGGATAGACAGACAGACGGACAGGTCTAAATCAACTCGGCTTGTCTCCGTGATCAAGAATATATATACTTTTTACCACGCCTCCTTCTGCCTGTTACGAACATTTTCACAAAAACATTATACCCGCCCATAGGGAGAGTGGAACTCTGCAGCTCTTCTATCGACATGCAAAGAATTATATTTGCATATATACCAATCGTGGGCGTGACATATTTTCAATGTAAATGTCTCTACGTTTTGGAGCTGGCAGCGTTTAGAACGTGAATATATATTTATATTTGTATGTATAGTTTTGCTAATAGTATCAACCGTATTAAAATGAACTTATTGTATTAAAATTCCTTTTTTTGTTGCAGGAAGTTGAAGAACGTTTTCGAAAGGCGATGATAACGAATGCACAGCTCGACAATGATCGTTCATCACAGACCTATGAAGTTAAGCTACTCAAGGATAAAACTGAAGCAATGCAAGAATCCCTTGCTCAATTGCAACGTGAATTGAAAAACAAACTTCGTGATTGCAGTGCCCTAAAGCGCAACTTAGACCGCACAACACTTGAATTAAACCTGGTGCAAGGACAACTAAGTGAACGTGATACACTAATTGAAGAACACGGTCTTGTTATTGTTGCTATTGAAAATAATGATGGTAGTGATGCAAAGCGTGCTCTAGTCAGCGTTGAAAATGCCAATATTTTGGCAACTGTGCAAGGCTCTCTTGGTAAGCATTGCTGCTTAAAAGTACAAATCTAAAATTCTACAAAAAAAACTAACTTTTCAGACGTGAGAATTACAAAATTTGCAGAGGAAAAACAACGGCTTCTTAATGAAATGCAAAAACTGCGTGAACAGCTAGATGCTTTCAAAAGTGAAGGTAGGACAGGCCAAGGTAATTTACTAAATGACTTGTTAGGATATGATGATGATTATGATGCTCAAAGTAAGTATAACCCAAAGATAAACATTTAGCTTTAAAGTTATATTGACATATTTCTTACAGGAGAATCAAATAAAATCATATCAGATTATAAATATAAACTGCAAAAGTCTGAACAGGAAATCGCGAGTCTTCAGGCAAACTTAGCGCGTTCAGAGACCCAAGTTATACGTTATAAAAGTACGGCTGAAGCTGCCGAAAAATCTGAGGCTGAACTGAAAGTAGAAAGACGTAAGCTGCAACGAGAGGTATGAAAAAATAAAGAGAAGTATAACGTTTACATATCGTTGGCCTAAGCTCTTTACATTAGCAGAATGAGGCAAACACAATTTATTTGCAAATGTGTGTCTGACATATAGGGTGTATTTGCGCTCGTTACGCGCCACGTGTATTTGTCAATTTGTGAAGCGTTTTTTTAATAACTTCTGTGTATAAAAAAAGGTTTTAACCATTTTTTCAGCATATTAACGTCATATTTTATTGCATATACGGATGTAATTTTATAAAAAAAAGAATGCAAACTTATTCACATATTAAAATTTATGAATTTTATTTGAGTCGGTATCCACAATATTTCAAAATTAAAACTGTATAAATTATGCATACAACTAAATTTAGACACTTTAGCTCAAAAAACGTTAAAGAAAAAATGTACCTGAAGTTCGTTTTTAATCAATAATATTAAAGCTGTAATAGATATTGAGTTTTTATTTAACAAACTCAATTTGCGCGTGACATATAACATATAGTCAAGTCAAACATATCAAATATATTACTAAACAAGTAGAAAACTCTTGTCGGGCGTCCCAACTAGGAGATACCCTAAACCCCGCGCTATCTGCGTTTTTAAAAATACTGCATAATTAGCATTTAGTATAAACGCACACAAAATTAAATTCAATTCATTTTCAATTGTTTAGCCAAAAGCGCCATCTATGTTTGAATAGAATAGCCATGTTTCGATTCAATGGAACAGCTGATAATTCGCAAATCATAGCGCCATCTATTGGAAATGTGTACACTAAAACTTGCGGGTCTTAGAATTTGCTAGATGCACGCAGCTCAATGTGTGTGTGTGTATGTGTGCACATGTACAATTTGATTCGCGCTGCTGGTCACGTGTTTGGCCGATTGTCCAAACGTTTTGTTTAATAACTTCTGCGTGAATTAATGAATTGCTATGCAATTTTCAGCTTATGATCAACATATTTTATTAAATTTTGTCTAATTTTAAAAAATGCAAACCCATTCATTTATTGGCTTTGAGTGCACCTAACCTCAATTTAAATATTTGGGGAAATTTGGATCCGGTATCCACAATTTAACAAAAATCAAAATTAAATAAAATAAATATAAACCTAACAAAAAAATTTGGGGACTCTGCATATAAGGACGTGGAAGATACGATTTAATAACTTCATTCTGATAACGTTTTTAATTGATAACATTAAAACGATAGTTGTTATCGATTTTTTGAAACAAACTTGATCTGCGCACTCTATACAGGGATCTACATAAAAAATTTCAAGTCTCTAGCTCTTATAGGTTCTGAGATCGACGCGTTCACACATACGGACAGAGGGACAGGGCTAAATCGACTCGGTTTGTTTCCCTGATCAAGAATATATATATATTTTATGGGGTCTGCCACGCCTCCTTCTGCCTGTTACATACATTTCATTAAAAACATTATACTTCCCATTATATTTCCCATTTTCAATGGGTTCAGGGTATAAAAATATCACCGTTTTCAGTGTCACTGGGTTATTTTACTTTATTTATTTTTTTTTTCCAATTTTAGAATGATTTGCACACAATTTAATTGTCTATCCAAGACTAGCCACAGAATATCTGAACAGATTAATTCAACACAGCTTTACATCATCTTTATTTACTATGCACATACAAATAGGGTTATTTTTATCATAAATTTCGTTTCTGTCAAGTTTCAATATTATTAAGCTACCTACCTATTCAATATGTTGTTTGCCATTTATTTTTAAAATTTTCTATAAACTTAAAATTTTTATACTCATTGAAAATGGGAAATCAGGGTATAATTGTTTTGTTGAAATGTATGTAACAGGCAGAAGAAGGCGTGGCAGACCCCATAAAGTATATATATTCTAGATCAGGGAGACATTCCGAGTTGATATAGCCATATCCGTCTGTCTGTCCGTAAGTATGAACGCGTCGATCTCGGAACCTATAAGAGCTGGAGACTTTAAAATTTTTTATGCAGGTCTCTGTATAGCTCGAAATGATCGAGCGTGTCTAAAAAAATCGATAACTATTTTAATTTTAATGTTATCGATTAAAAACGAAATTGATACTCAGTTATAAAATTCTATCTAACTCATCTTTATAGCTAGAGTCTTTAATTGCTTTTAGTATAATGGAAGCCTTATTCAATTTCGGTTTTTCTTAAATTTTGGGTATTTCACTAGTACTATTACTAGTACTAGAGACTTGAGTTTCGGTAGATACATACATATGAATGACATAATCAACAGTGTAAAAGGCTAACATGAAACTAAAAGCAAGAAAGATCAATTAAATATAATTTTATAAATGAATTTCGCCCGTTGAATCTGTATTTTACAACTCTGAAATTATATGTTTTTATACTATTTCACGTAGTGATATAGTATATTGGGTTTGTGCAATGTCCGTCATGCTGTCCGTCCGTCTGTCCGTATGAACGCAAACCATTTCGACGCTATTGAAGCTAGAGACTTGAAATTTGAAATATATACTCGTGTATACCCTCATCTGATAAAGTGTCAAGATTTTCCCGATACGCCCACTAGGGGCGTGGCAAATCGGAAAATGCATTTTCCTGTATCTCAGAAACACTACTTCTAGAAGTGCTAGAGAGTTGGGATTTTAACTAAACACTCATGTCGACATCCCAAAATCAAAAAGCTATGGCGGATATATCTACGCCCATTGGGGCGTGGCAAATCGGGTCAAACTGTATCTTCTACAGTTTTAAAGCTAGAACGCCCAAATTTGGCACGTGGGTTACTGTTACGATCCTATAAAGATTGTCCAAAAATTTTATGGCCACGCCTACTAGGGGCGTGGCAAATCGGATCTGAATATGTAGTGATTTTACTAGTTTCGTTATATTTTGAGCACTATTGATGCTAGAGACTTGAGACTTGGTATATATACTCGGGTTAACATCCCACAATCGAAAAGGGGTCGTGGAAACTAATATCAGCTTATATCTCCCACAGTTTTAGTGCTAGAAGCTTCAAAAATTGGATGCTAAGTTACTGGGGGCCTCGTCTATCGATTCCCCAAAAATTATTGTTACGCCCCAAAAGGGGCGTTACATACAGAAAAATAGACTGTAATTTTCGCATTTTTCGAATGTAAGCATCCAAACTTTACAGTTATATTCTTAAACGCCCACTCTATGCACATGCCAAAAATTATTTGTCTACGGCCACTGGGGGCGTGGCACATCAAAACTGAAACATCTGCAGCTTCTGAGCCAATAACGCGCCACATAATTACTTTGTGACCTTTGACCTTGTCTTTTGATTTGCCAAATTATATATATGTGTTTGAAAAGATTATTTTATTAATACAAAATAACTAAATAAAGAAAATATAACAAAAATATCAACATGACCGCACCGGCCAACGAACTTAAATCACATTTTCAGAGTTGCCATCTCTCTCATTTTGAGAGTTGCCACCTCTCTTATTTTGAGAGATGCCACCTCTCTCGATTTAGATGCGTGTTCTTGCTAAGGTAAGGGTTCTAAGCTTCGATTCTAATTGAAACTGTCTGGCTACCTCCAATGAAAAGTTTTAATCTGCAGCTAATTTGAGCGGCGACAGTGGGGATTTAAGGTTAACTTTTAAAAAATGTAATGTGATAGATGCCTCTGTGTGCTGTTGGGGCTTGAAATAGCGACATTGAAGAGCGAAATACTGTCGGTTGCGTCCGACAGCAACGTTCTTACTTGTTTGGTTTAGCGAAGATGGTATCTTCTGAAGGTTTATCTCTTCTTGTGGAATGTTTTTTATTTTTTCTACCTTTTATTTAAATATTATACTTGATAAAAGTGGGTCTGATGAATATAAGGCCCAATAAAAGGCATCAGTCATATACAATAGTTTTTTTGTGGCATGCGATTTTCTATATTTTTTATAGAGCTTGTTCCGTGCTTCTGAAACACTTCCTCCAAGACATCCAGTCGGAGCTAAGGAAACGTTCACTATTTGCCAGCCGTGAATTAATATTTTTCGGACTGTTGGTAACATTGGTATATGTGTTTATATTTAAATATTTTTTTACAAAATACATTAAAATCTTTCAATATCAACCGAATACTGAAATGAAATAGTGATTTATTTAGTTTATGAATGTTGGCGTACTGCTGCTTTATTAGACCATTTTCCAACATGAATGCCAATGCTTCTTCAGATGTAAGATGGATCAACTTTTTGGAAATCATTGATTTTCTAAGCACAGCCCAGTTTTCTGGTTCTTCTTCCCTGACAACTTTCAGTACCTTCACTAATTCATCCTCCATAGCTTTCTTCGCAGAAAATGATGCGGAATGCAGTAAATGACGCGTGGAAAATTGTGCGTCTTATGCAGAGTTCGATGCTAATTTTTTTTTTTGATCGTATTCCGGCATCGAAATAGGTCAGTATTGGCGTGTCCATTATAGATGGAGATGGATCCGTCAACTGATCATCCAAAGTAATAATAAGCGACTGCGAAAGCCACCTTAAACAAATGAAACTTTTTAGATCCGTTTCAACACACTTATACATAAAAAAAATTTAGTTAGGCACGCCAAAAAAGTAATACTCCAGGATACACGAGAGTAATTGTTAAATTTCTGCTAAAAAAAAAGATGCCAACAACAGTTGCACTGACACAACATACTAACAATACAAATAAATTATCAATAAACATTGATTCCAAATACCTCTGCAAAGATAATCCATATTCACAACTTTGTTTATCTCTGATCAATTACCCACAACATAATTGTAATGTTTAATTACATTTACGATTGCATATGACAAATGACGCGTGCATTTTAACAGCTGATTTTAGTTGCTCGCCAACTTTGAACAGAAAATTTGAAAAATGGTTTGATACCGGTTTTTTCTTATCTAATATATTTATAATTACAATATAAATTAAATTTTTAGTTTTGTGAACATACGAATTTCGACTTTATGCCAAAAAAAATTAACTTTTGGACCATAGTGCAGTATGTGTCATTGACCCTACATCATGCTTCACAATAGGACGTAAAGTAGTACCAAAGTAAGCACAAGAAGTTCTCAAATACGGGGATGGATTTGACAATTTACTAACTATGAAGAATGATGCAGTGTCGGTGATGCTATGTGCATTTATGTCAACCTATATTATTGTAAAAACATTGCCAAAGGATAAATTAATAACAAGTACCGAAAAATTGGGAATTCGGGGAATTTTTAAGCTAAATGTGGATAACGACCCAAAACATACATCGTTGAATGTCAAGCCAATGACACTATAAAACTATCAAAAAGTGATGGAAAATCCGGCTTAGTCTCCAGATAAGAATGTAATCGAGCATCTACGGAATATTCTAGCACATAAATTTAGAACACATACAAATCAGAGCAAGGTTGACCTCATGAAAGCTGTTATTAAGGAGTGGAACAAAATTAAGTCCGAAATGTAAAAACATTGGTTGACTCAATGCCAAAAAGGACTAAGGACCTTCTAAGTATTGAAGGCATACTAACAAAATATTAAAACAAGGGATACTTACTTTAGTTTTAACTTATTAGCCAAAAACGTTAGCCGTACGTCGTTATTTTTTTTTAATACTAATTTTTTTTAACGTACGACATCAGACACTCAAGCTTTATCCGATAGTGATTAATTCTAATTTTTTTTTTTGTCATTCGTGATTAGTTTTATTTATTATTTTGTTTACTGACTTAGTTTCTTCTTTTTCATATCTATCATTTGATATTTACCTTTTTATACTCTGAACCCATTGAAAATGGGAAATCAGGGTATAATGTTTTTGTTGAAATGTATGTAACAGGCAGAAGGAGGCGTGGCAGACCCCATAAAATATATATATATATATATATATATATTCTTGATCAGCGTGACAAGCCTAGTTGATATAGCCATGTCCGTCCGTCTGTCCGTATGTATGAACGCGTCGATCTCAGAACCTATAAAAGCTAGAGACTTGAAATTTTGTATATAGGTCGAGTTTGTTTCAGAAATTCGATAACTGTTATTGTTTTATTGTTATCGATTAAACACGAAAATCTAAATTAAGCTATAAAATTCTGTCTAATTCATCTTTCTAGCCAGAGTTTTCAAATTTTGCATTTAGTGTTATGTGAGGCTTACAGTTTCGGTTTTTGATAAATTTTGGATGCCACGCCCCTTTCGCCTCAAATTTGTAAGTCCCGCATATCAATTACTAGAGACTTGTGCTTGGCACATACATACATATGGATGACATGATTACGCCCAACAAGTTTGATCAAAATCGGCGGTCTAGAAAAAAAAGTTATTAAACATTTAATTTCCCATAACATTGCCATGCAAAGCAGCCAAAGAACAGCTGACGCACCGACTTGTGGTTGTGTGTGCTTGCGCCTGTGTATGTGTGTGTGTGTGTGTATGTGTTGCTTGTAATCAACATATATTTATACTTACGTATATTAAAGAAACGGAGATTGCTTGGAATTGCGGTTCTTCGCAGGGTTCAGGGTATGCACTAGTCGAGCGGGCTCGACTAGAGTTTTCTTACTTGTTTTAAATGATTGCTTTGTTAAATTATAATATTTAAAATGTAAGATTTCTTCGATCTTTATGTTTTTTTTTTAGAAAATCTTTATTCACTTTGCGTCGTTTCGATTTGCGTCGTATTTTATGGTACTTATCCTCGTCGCAAAGCGAGGTCAACTTACTATATGCAGCCCTTTCACCTCGCCGAATCAGCTATCTCTGAGCAGTCTCTGGTATAACTAATTCATATGTTGATTTGGTTTACTTTTGTGTGTGCGATGCAAAATCCTTACAATATACTTATCTGTAGATATAACTCGAAAAAGCTCCTTGCCTTTTTGATGATATTTTACAACAATTTCATGCTTCTCATCGATTTCATTTATTACAGTTTTGTAATTAATAAGTCATTTTAAGTTTCCTGCCAACTCTATTTCCGAGTAAGACATCCAAATTTTTATGGACATGGTTCCGAAAATAAGAAGTTTTATACCTGAATTATAATATTCAGAAGCAGCTACATCATCGTTTTATCGTAACGCGAGAGTTCAAAGAACATCCCGTTCACTATTACGGTTTTTTTTTTCAATTTTATTGGGTTTCTTTCCTGTTGGGGTCGCATATATTAGACGAAATAAAAAACCTACAAATATGAACCTTTGTCTAAAATTAAGCAACCTAACAAGATTATTTCCCAAGAAATTAATAAAGAAAGAAATAAGTTGTAATATATGAACATAAGTATGTTTTAAACTGAACCAATTATTTTTTGTTCGTTTCTATTTGCAGAACCGAGAGATTTTGGAACGTTTGGAGGAAGCTGAAACTGCTAATAATCATTTGCTTAAACGTCTTGATAAACTAAAAAATGCGAAGAGCACAATATTAAAGGATTTATGATGAATGATGACAGAACAGAATAATACTTCAGAAAGTCAAAAAAGGAACCGTAGAAAAATGCAAAAAATTGTAAATTTCAAATTGTCAGCAACAAAATATTAATTTGTGTTGGAAAAATTTTAATTTAAAAGCATTTAAGTATTTAATGTACATCCTTAATGAAATAATTTTACTTTTCTTCGATACAAACTTATTTTTTTATAATAGTAACTTTCAATATCATATCGCAAATTTTATCTCAGTTGTGTGTGTAAGTTATAATTGATATATATCTATTTGCTAGTCTAGTACGATTTACTAGATAGAGGGATAGATAGATAGAGAGGCCAAGAGTTATGATAGCTAATTAGTTAACTTAATAATGAGTTAGGGAACTAGAGCTAATAATACATTTTTATACCCTGAACCCATTGAAAATTGGAAATCAGGGTATAATGGTTTTGTTGTACGTAATAGGGAGAAGGAGGCGTGGCAGACCCCATAAAGGACATATGGTCTTAATCAAGGAGACAAGCCGAGTCGATTTCGCCCGGTCCGTCTGTCTGTCCGTCTGTCCGTATGTATGAATGCGTCGACCTCAGAACCTACAATAGCTAGAGACTTCGAATCTTTCTAGCTAGAGTCTTTAAATTTTGCACATACAGTTTTAATTTTTCATATCTACCATATCTACCTGTCTATTGTTTGAATAAACCAGTTGCACCTCTGTCATTCGATTGTTTCCCAAGTCTTGGGCATTGGGGTTACCCACAAGAACCTTAAGTGGCGTACCCAAGAAGTCGAGGCTTCTTGCATTGCGGTGGACAACATGTTTCGTATGTGTTCGGTATCTACTTCCCATAGTTTCCGCATATGGGACTGTGGGAACATCTCTATCAATTTATTAGTCTGCTCTATCTTCCCGCAAATGGGACTGTGGGAACATCTATGTCAATTTATTAGTTCTATCATTCGTGCGAATTCCGAAAGGTTAGTCGTGTGTGTCAAGAAGTCGTTACCGTCCGAAATAGGCATGTAGTCCGTGTTTGAGTAGTCCGTCATTCGTGCCGCGTCAGTAATATAACTGTACCTGGTAACGTTAGTATCTTTCCGTACAACCTAGATTGTAGAGTAACTGTATTGTAGACTGATTTAACGGAGGTTTTCCTTGTAGACCCCCTCCCCTTAATGAAGACTGTTGTCCCCAAGTCCACTAGTGTAGTAAGTTTGTTTAATAGTCTCCTGTTTGTCTTGACAAGTACCCTGTTCTGCCTATTCTGATTAAGTCGGGAGTTATGCATCAATTGTGCTTTTTTTATTTTTCCCCTAGTCTTTCGAAATGTCATACGAGGAATATATGGGTCTTCATTGGGTAATCGAATGTATCGACCTATTGTACGCGATCACAGCCTGTAATTAGCTCGACTGTATCGTTTATACTCTTTTGCAACTTGAGGCACCTGGCGATTTCTGTGAACGTGCCATGAAATCGCTCCACCTGTCCGATATGCAAGGGAGGAGAATTTACTAAACCCCCCGTAGCGGTTTAGAAGTAAGGACGTTATGGTTTCTGACTTGAGCAATAGCTCATTGTCACAGTATATTTGTTTGGTCCGAGGAAAAACATTCATGACCGTTAGCAGTGGCGGTATGAGGCCTTCTATAGTGCGTGGCACTATGTATTGAACAACAACAAACTTGGAGTATTTGTCGATGCAAGTGAGGAACAATTTGCGGTCAGTAGAGAATACATCAACTTGGAGCATCTCTCCTGCCTGTGAAAGAATCGGTGTGTGACTGAGTCACTGCTGCCTAGGGTGTCTATTGTATTTTGCTTTTGAGTAAATCTTGCAATTGAGAACCACCTCTTTCGCTAATCTCGTAATTTTTGGAAAATAATTGTTCAAGCATGAACATAAAAATACATAACAATTGAAAGAGGACCCCGACGCGCTAAGAATACAAAAAAAAATAATAAATGACTCCGACGCACTCATAGACTAGAAGTGAGAGCAACATAAATAGACAACGGCCCCATGCGTGGACATCAAAAGTTAGTACGTGCACGCTGAGCATTACAAACTCAGCGATAGGCTAAGGTAAAAAGAGACCAAATTCGTAGATAAGATAATTTTAGTAGTTTAGTAGTCTCGAAAAAATTTAATAGAAGAATGGGTGACTTGCACAGCATGAAAGAAGACGTTCCAGAGTTGAAAAAGTATATCATCCTTATTTTAGAGGAAGTCCAAGGGAAAGTTCTTCGAATTGTTCTCCGAGGTGATAAACAATAGGAGGGATATCAGCGACACAAGGAAGCCGAACTACCTGAAATCATGCCTCATAGGAGAAGCCAAAATGATTGTAGTCTATTTACTAATTGGATCATCTCCTATGCAAGCGCTACGAAAGTAAGCGCAAAATATTTTATAACGCCGTCAATCAGCTAGTGGAGCTGGATCTGCTGAAGATAAAGGCAATATCCGCAAGTTCTTGGATACAGTGACAGAGTGTATTTTCATCATTAAAGAAAAAAGCCAAATGGGTAATGATAGTGATGTTTTATTCGCTCAGATATTGTTGCGGATTCTCGACGGAAGCCCTACAACTTAATGTGCAACATGTAAAGAAGGCTAGAGAAAACAAGTTAGAAAACTCTAGTCGAGACCGCTCGACTACCTGAACCCTGCGAAGAACCGCTATTCCGTGAATTCTCCGTTTCATTTATATACATATATATATATATATATAGCATCCAAAATTAAAAAAAAAACCGAAATTGTGTAAGGTGCAAATAACACTAAATGCAAAATTTGAAAGCTCTAGCTAGACAGATGAATTAGATAGAATTTTATAGCTTAATTTAGATTTTCGTTTTTAACCGATAACAATAAAACGATAACAGTTATCAAGTTTCTGAAACAAACTCGATCTTTTCGTGATATGCAGGAACCTACATTAAAAATTTGAAGTCTTTAGCTATTGTAGGTTCTGAGAACGACGCGTTCATACATACGGACAGACGGACGGACAGACGGACGTACAGACGGACGGACGGACAGACGGACATGGCTATATCAACTCGGCTTGTCATCCTGATCAAGAATATATATACTTTATGGGGTCTGCCACGCCTCCTTCTGCCTGTTACATATATTTCAACAAAAACATACCCTGAATTCCCATTTTCAATGTTTTCAGGGTATAACAAGTAAGAAAACTCTAGTCGAGACCACTCGACTAGGGTATACCCTGAACCCTGCGAAGAACCGCAATTCCAAGCAATCTCCGTTTCTTTAATATACGTAAGTATGTATATTTTCATTACAAGCAACACATACATACACACATACACAGGCGCAAGCACACACAAGCGCAAGTCGTTGCGTCAGCTGTTCTTTGGCTGCTGTTTCATTGGCAATGTTATGGGAAATTAAATGTTTAATAACTTTTTTTAGAGTTACGATTTTAATCAAACTTGTTGAGCGTAAGCATGTCATCCATATGTATGTATGTGCCAAATCACAGGCCTCTAGTATTTGATATACGGGAGTTAAAAATTTGAGGTGAAGGGGGCGTGGCATCCAAAATTTAACAAAAACCGAAATTGCGTAAGGCTTACATAACACTAAACGTAAAATTTGAAGACTCTAGCTAGAAAGATGAATTAGATAGAATTTAATAGCTTAATTTAGATTTTCGTTTTTAATCGATAACAATAAAACGATACCAGTTATCGAATTTCTGAAACTAAGTCAATCTTTTCGCTCTATACAGGAACCTACATAAAAAATTTCAAGTCTCTAGCTCTTGTAGGTTCTGAGAACGACGCGTTCATACATACGGACAGACGGACAGACGGATAGACGGACGGACAGACGGACATGGCTATATCAACTCGGCTTGTCATCCTGATCAAGAATATATATACTTTATGGGGTCTGCCACGCCTCCTTCTGCCTGTTACATACATACGCCTTCCAACAAAAACATTATACCCTGAATTCCCATTTTCAATGGGTTCAGGGTACAATGAAGATATCGGTTTTTAATCGATAACATTAAAACGATTCTAGCTATCGATTATTTGAAACAAACTCGATCGAATCGTGATATACACGAACTTCCTTAAAATTTGAAGCCTTTATATCGTCTGAGATCGACGCGATCAAACATACGGACAGACAGACAGACGGACAGGGCTAAATCGACTCGGCTTCTCTCCCTGATCAAGAATATATATACTTTATGGGGTGTGCCACGCCTCCTGCTGCCTTTTACATACATTTTCACAAAAACATTATACCCTGATTTCCAATTTACAATAGATTCAGTGTATAAAAATATAGGTAACATAAAAAATACTCCCATTTGCAAATTACAGGGCATTTTTCTGTACGTCATGCCCCTTTTGGGGCGTAAAAATACTTTTGGGGGAATCGATAGAGCCCCCCCCGGCAATTTAGCATCCAATTTTGACGCTTCTAGCACTAAAACTGTGGGAGATATAAGCTGATATTAGTTGCCACGTCCCTTGTGGGCGTAAATATATCCGCCATAACTTTTGTGGGATGTTAGCCGAAGTATATAAGTTAGCTGTGAGCTTCTAGCTATCCGAACGACCCCAGAACGTTCCCACGAAAAGTGCTGGTCCAATATTATCAATGGTCAGCGAAGGAGCGCTGGGTCTGGGTATCAGGTTCAACAGTGTCAACGACCCACAAGCTCGAGTAAGCGGTTCGCGACTACGTTGCGTGACTTCTGCGGAATAACTGAAGTTCTGCAGCGCGGCGCGGTTGGTGATGCAACAACCAAACCCGACAGCGGCAGCGGCGCTGGCGACAATTTTACTTTACTAAAGCTTTTTAACTTATCTCTGGAAACCTCTGTGTTTCCGTCTATTTGGAAAGAGTCTTTTATTATCCCTCTATATAAGAAAGGTGGGCGATCTGACATTTCTAATTATAAGGGTATTGCCAAACTATCGGCTATTCCGAAGTTATTTGAAAAAATAATAACTTCCACTTTACAGCATTTGTGTAAATCAATTATTTCGCCACTACAACATGGCTTTGTTCCTTATCGATCAACCTCTACTAATCTGCTTGAATTTACTTACCTAGTAAACGATAGTTTTTTAAATAAAATGCAAACTGATGTTATTTATACAGATTTTAGCAAAGCATTTGATTCAGTTCATCATGAAGTATTGCTTCATAAGCTTGATCTCTTAGGGTTTTCTCCTCAACTCTTATCTTGGATGTCATCCTATTTAAAGGGTAGAACCCAAAGAGTTATTTTGAGAACATCTCTTTCAAAACAAATCTTTGTTCTGTCAGGTGTTCCTCAGGGTAGTCATTTTGGGCCTTTACTTTTTACATTATTTATCAATGACCTTCCCAGCTGTATTTCTTATTCAAAGATTTTCATGTATGCTGATGACGTAAAACTTTGCCTTTCTTATTCTAACGCAATCAATCATCAATGCTTACAAGATGATCTTAATTCCTTCCAAGTTTGGTGCTTGGCCAATAGGTTGCGTTTAAACTGTTCTAAATGTATGACAATGACCTTATGTCGTACTACTCCATACATTGCTAATTATTCAATTAATAGCGATTCTTTGCAACGCATTTTTTCTGTCAAAGATCTAGGTGTACTCTTCGCTTCAATACTCATATCTCAACCATTATAAATGAAGCCAAAAGTGTTCTTGGCTTCATTAAACGTTGGGCGAAAGAGTTCAATGATCCTTTTGTAACTAAACTCCTTTATGTTTCATTGGTACGACCTATTTTAGAATACTGTTCAATTATATGGTCTCCACAGCATAAAGTGTACCAGGATCGTATTGAATCGGTCCAAAAACAGTTTCTTCTCTTTGATCTAAGAAATTTAAACTGGGATCCGAATCTCCGTCTACCGTCTTATCATAGTCGTCTCCTTCTTATTGATCTTCCTTCATTAAAAAACCGTAGAACAATCCTTGGGATTGCTTTTCTTCATAATTTAATTGAAGGTAATATTGATTCGTCCTTCTTGTTAATGAAACTTCATTTTTCGGTTCCTTCAAGAACAACTAGACACTTTCGCCCTTTGCATTTACCTCTGCTCACATCGGATTACTCGTTGCACAGTGCTTTTCTTGTATTATGCGCGAATTATAATAAATTTTATCACGTTTTTTCCTCTGAACTCTCTCTTCCTCTAATCAAATCTTTGATTTCAGCTTTTCTTAGGGATATCACTTAATCGTGATGGTGGAAATTTTATTTTTTTATTACATATTTATATTATATATTTATATTTATAGTTAGATTCTTTAATTTTACTTTTAATTTTCCTGTATTGCCTCTTTCTTAAATTTCTTTATTTCAATAATATCACTAACCACATCGGGCTGTGAATTGGGGCATAGCTGGCCGGACTGGCAAATAAAATACCCCTAACGGGTTGGTGATATTTCGAAATTGTTTATCTGTTTGTTTTAGGCTTTAAACAAAGTTGTTTAGTTTATACTTAACTGCTATTTGCATGGCAATGTTATGGGAAATTAAATGCTTAATACCTTTTTTTCTAGAGAAACGATTTTAATCAAACTTGTGGCGTGATCATGTCATCCATATGTATGTATGTGCCAAAGCACAAGTTTCTAGTGTTTGCTATACGGAAGTTACAATTTTGAGGCGAAGGGGGCGTGGCATCCAAAATTTAACAAAAACCGAAATTGCGTAAGGCTTACATAACACTAAATGCAAAATTTGAACACTCTAGTAAGATAAATTAGATAGAATTTTATAGCTTAATTTAGATTTTCGTTTTTAATCGATAACAAAAAACGATAACAGTTATCGAATTTCAGAAACAAACTCGATCTTTTAGTGATATACAGGAACCTACAAAAAAATTTCAAGTCTCTAGCTCTTGTAACTTCTGAGAACGACGCGTTCATACATACGGACGGACAGACGGACAGGGCTAAATCGACTCGGCTTGTCTCCCTGATCAAGAATATATATACTTCATGGGGTCTGCCACGCCTCCATCTGTCTGTTACATACATTTTCACAAAACCATTATACCCTGATTTTCCATTTTCAATGGGTTCAGGGTATAACAAGTAAGAAAACTCTAGTCGAGACCGCTCGACTAGGGTATACCCTGAACCCTGCGAAGAACCGCAATTCCAAGCAATCTCCGTTTCTTTAATATACATAAGTAAACATATGTTAATTACAAGCAACACATACACACACATACACAGGCGCAAGTACACACAAGCGTAAGTCGGTGCGTCAGCTGTTCATTGGCTGCTATTTGCATGGCAATGTTATGGGAAATTAAATGCTTAATACCTTTTTCTTTTTTAGAGTAACGATTTTGATCAAACTTGTTGGGCGTGATCATGTGATCCAGATGTATGTATGTGCCAAAGCACAAGTCTCTAGTATTTGATATACGGGAGTTAAAAATTTGAGGCGAAGGGGGCGTGGCACCCAAAAATTAACAAAAACCGAAATTGCTTAAGGCCCAAATTACACTAAATGCAAAATTTGAAGATTCTAGCTAGAAAGATGAATTAGATAGAATAGACTAGATAGACTCCAGCTAGAAAGATGAATTAGATAGAATTTTATAGCTTAATTTAGATTTTCGTTTTTAATCGATAACAATAAAACGATAACAGTTATCGAATTTCTGAAACAAACTCGATCTTTTCGTGCTATACAGGAACCTACATAAAAAATTTCAAGTCTCTTGCTCTTGTAGGTTCTGAGAACGACGCGTTCATACATACGGACAGGCGGACAGGGCTAAATCAACTCGGCTTCTCTCCCTGATCAAGAATATATATACTTTATGGGGTCTGTCCACGCCTCCTTTTGCCTGTTAAATACATTTTCACAAAAACATTATACCCTGATTTCCAATTTTTAATGGGTTCAGGGTAATAAAAGTAAGAAAACTCTAGTCGAGACCGCTCGACTAGGGTATACCCTGAACCCTGCGAAGAACCGCAATTCAAAGCAATCTCCGTTTCTTTAAAATACATAAGTATGTATATTTTCATTACAAGCAACACATACACACACACATACACAGGCGCAAGCACACACAAGCGCAAGTCGTTGCGTCAGCTGTTCTTTGGCTGCTGTTTCATTGGCAATGTTATGGGAAATTAAATGTTTAATAACTTTTTTTTTAGAGTTACGATTTTGATCAAACTTGTTGAGCGTAATCATGTCATCCATATCTATGTATGTGTTAAATCACACGTCTCTAGTATTTGATATACGGGAGTTAAAAATTTGAGGTGAAGGGGGCGTGGCATCCAAAATTTAACAAAAACCGAAATTGCGTAAGGCTTACATAACACTTAACGTAAAGTTTGAAGACTCTAGCTAGAAAGATGAATTAGAAGAATTTTATAGCTTAATTTAGATTTTCGTTTTTAATCGATAAGAATAAAACGATAACAGTTATCGTATTTCTGAAACTAACTCGATCTTTTCGCGCTATACAGGAACCTACATAAAAAATTTCAAGTCTCTAGCTCTTGTAGGTTCTGAGAACGACGCGTTCATACATACGGACAGACGGACAGACGGACGGACGGACAGACGGACGGACAGACGGACATGGCTATATCAACTCGGCTTGTCATCCTGATCAAGAATATATATACTTTATGGGGTCTGCCACGCCTCCTTCTGCCTGTTACATACATACGCCTTCCAACAAAAACATTATACCCTGAATTCCCATTTTCAATGGGTTCAGGGTACAATGAAGATATCGGGTTTTAATCGATAACATTAAATCGATTCTAGTTATCGATTGTTTGAAACAAACTCGATCGAATCGTGATATACACGAACTTCATTAAAATTTGAAGCCTTTATATCTTCTGAGATCGACGCGATCAAACATACGGACAGACGGACAGACAGACAGACGGACAGGGCTAAATCGACTCGGCTTTTCTCCCTGATCAAGAATATATATACTTTATGGGGTCTGCCACGCCTCCTGCTGCCTGTTACATACATTTTCACAAAAACATTATACCCTGATTTCCAATTTTCAATGGATTCAGGGTATAAAAATATAGGTAACATAAAAAATACTCCCATTTGCAAATTACAGGGCATTTTTCTGTACGTCATGCCCCTTTTGGGGCGTTAAAAATACTTTTGGGGGAATCGATAGAGCCCCCCCCGGCAATTTAGCATCCAATTTTGACGCTTCTAGCACTAAAACTCTGGGAGATATGTATAAGCTGATATTAGTTGCCACGCCCCTTGTGGGCGTAAATATATCCGCCATAACTTTTGTGGGATGTTAGCCGAAGTATATAAGTTAGCTGTGAGCTTCTAGCTATCCGAACGACCCCAGAACGTTCCCACGAAAAGTGCTGGTCCAATATTATCAATGGTCAGCGAAGGAGCGCTGGGTCTGGGTATCAGGTTCAACAGTGTCAACGACCCACAAGCTCGAGTAAGCGGTTCGCGACTACGTTGCGTGACTTCTGCGGAATAACTGAAGTTCTGCAGCGCGGCGCGGTTGGTGATGCAACAACCAAACCCGACAGCGGCAGCGGCGCTGGCGACAATTTTACTTTACTAAAGCTTTTTAACTTATCTCTGGAAACCTCTGTGTTTCCGTCTATTTGGAAAGAGTCTTTTATTATCCCTCTATATAAGAAAGGTGGGCGATCTGACATTTCTAATTATAAGGGTATTGCCAAACTATCGGCTATTCCGAAGTTATTTGAAAAAATAATAATTTCCACTTTACAGCATTTGTGTAAATCAATTATTTCGCCACTACAACATGGCTTTGTTCCTTATCGATCAACCTCTACTAATCTGCTTGAATTTACTTACCTAGTAAACGATAGTTTTTTAAATAAAATGCAAACTGATGTTATTTATACAGATTTTAGCAAAGCATTTGATTCAGTTCATCATGAAGTATTGCTTCATAAGCTTGATCTCTTAGGGTTTTCTCCTCAACTCTTATCTTGGATGTCATCCTATTTAAAGGGTAGAACCCAAAGAGTTATTTTGAGAACATCTCTTTCAAAACAAATCTTTGTTCTGTCAGGTGTTCCTCAGGGTAGTCATTTTGGGCCTTTACTTTTTACATTATTTATCAATGACCTTCCCAGCTGTATTTCTTATTCAAAGATTTTCATGTATGCTGATGACGTAAAACTTTGCCTTTCTTATTCTAACGCAATCAATCATCAATGCTTACAAGATGATCTTAATTCCTTCCAAGTTTGGTGCTTGGCCAATAGGTTGCGTTTAAACTGTTCTAAATGTATGACAATGACCTTATGTCGTACTACTCCATACATTGCTAATTATTCAATTAATAGCGATTCTTTGCAACGCATTCTTTCTGTCAAAGATCTAGGTGTACTCTTCGATTCAAAACTTCGCTTCAATACTCATATCTCAACCATTATAAATGAAGCCAAAAGTGTTCTTGGCTTCATTAAACGTTGGGCGAAAGAGTTCAATGATCCTTTTGTAACTAAACTCCTTTATGTTTCATTGGTACGACCTATTTTAGAATACTGTTCAATTATATGGTCTCCACAGCATAAAGTGTACCAGGATCGTATTGAATCGGTCCAAAAACAGTTTCTTCTCTTTGATCTAAGAAATTTAAACTGGGATCCGAATCTCCGTCTACCGTCTTATCATAGTCGTCTCCTTCTTATTGATCTTCCTTCATTAAAAAACCGTAGAACAATCCTTGGGATTGCTTTTCTTCATAATTTAATTGAAGGTAATATTGATTCGTCCTTCTTGTTAATGAAACTTAATTTTTCGGTTCCTTCAAGAACAACTAGACACTTTCGCCCTTTGCATTTACCTCTGCTCACATCGGATTACTCGTTGCACAGTGCTTTTCATGTATTATGCGCGAATTATAATAAATTTTATCACGTTTTTTCCTCTGAACTCTCTCTTCCTCTAATCAAATCTTTGCTTTCAGCTTTTCTTAGGGATATCACTGAATCGTGATGGTGGAAATTTTATTTTTTTATTACATATTTATATAATATATTTATATTTACAGTTAGATTCTTTAATTTTACTTTTAATTTTCCTGTATTGCCTCTTTCTTAAATTTCTTTATTTCAATAATACCACTAACCACATCGGGCTGTGAATTGGGGCATAGCTGGCCGGACTGGCAAATAAAATACCCCCAACGGGTTGGTGATATTTCGAAATTGTTTATCTGTTTGTTTTAGGCTTTAAACAAAGTTGTTTAGTTTATACTTAACTGCTATTTGCATGGCAATGTTATGGGAAATTAAATGCTTAATACCTTTTTTCTAGAGAAACTATTTTAATCAAACTTGTGGCGTGATCATGTCATCCATATGTATGTATGTGCCAAAGCAGAAGTTTCTAGTATTTGATATACTGGAGTTACAATTTTGAGGCGAAGGGGGCGTGGCATCCAAAATTTAACAAAAACCGAAATTGCGTAAGGCTTACATAACACTAAATGCAAAATTTGAAGACTCTAGCTAGAAAGATGAATTAGATAGAATTTTATAACTAAATGAAGATATCGGTTTTTAATCGATAACATTAAAACGATTATAGTTATCGAATTTCTGAAACAAACTCGATCTTTTCGTGATATACAGGAACCTACAAAAAAAATTTCAAGTCTCTAGCTCTTGTAGGTTCTGAGAACGACGCGTTCATACATACGGACAGACGGACAGACGGACAGGGCTAAATCGACTCGGCTTGTCTCCCTGATCAAGAATATATATACTTCATGGGGTCTGCCACGCCTCCTTCTGTCTGTTACATACATTTTCACAAAACCATTATACCCTGATTTTCCATTTTCAATGGGTTCAGGGTATAACAAGTAAGAAAACTCTAGTCGAGACCGCTCGACTAGGGTATACCCTGAACCCTGCGAAGAACCGCAATTCCAAGCAATCTCCGTTTCTTTAATATACATAAGTAAACATATGTTAATTACAAGCAACACATACACACACATACACAGGCGCAAGTACACACAAGCGTAAGTCGGTGCGTCAGCTGTTCTTTGGCTGCTATTTGCATGGCAATGTTATGGGAAATTAAATGTTTAATAACTTTTTTCTAGAGTAACGATTTTGATCAAACTTGTTGGGCGTGATCATGTGATCCAGATGTATGTATGTGCCCAAGCACAGGTCTCTAGTATTTGATATACGGGAGTTAAAAATTTGAGGTGAAGGGGGCGTGGCATCCAAATTTAACAAAAACACTAAACGTAAAATTTGAAGACTCTAGCTAGAAAGATGAATTAGATAGAATTTTATAGCTTAATTTAGATTTTCGTTTTTAATCGATAACAAAAAACGATAACAGTTATCGAATTTCTGAAACAAACTCGATCTTTTCGTGATATACAGGAACCTACATAAAAAATTTCAAGTCTCTAGCTCTTGTAGGTTCTGAGAACGACGCGTTCATACATACGGACAGACGGACGGACGGACGGACGGACAGACGGACAGGGCTATATCGACTCGGCTTCTCTCCCTGATCAAGAATATATATACTTTATGGGGTCTGCCACGCCTCCTGCTGCCTGTTACATACATTTTCACAAAAACATTATACCCTGATTTCCAAT
>JAWNPL010000245.1:0-29572 GCA_035047545.1 Drosophila paranaensis | reverse complement strand
GACTGTACTGCAGAGACTCTTCTTACGTTAACTTACATATACATTTGTATACAAAAGAAACGGAGATTTCTTGGAATTGCGGTTCTTCGCAAGGTTCAGGGTATAACCTAGTCGAACGGTCTCTGTCTCTCGATTAGACTTTTCTGACATGATTCGGGAGAGTGCTCTACATGAATCGGCTGCTTTTTTATGCACGTATTTCAAGTGGTCGCGGAAAGTCAATCTTGTGTCGAGCATGACCCCAGGATACGACTGCTGACTAGGACAACCTCCGTTTTGTGAGCCGCTAGGTCAAGTCGAGCTCTTGTCAACCAGTCTCGAATGCGGCTGATACTTGCGCTGCACATATCCTCTGTATCGATCAGCTCGTTTCCTATTGCAACGACGGCGACATCATCAGCAAAGCCACTGGTAGTTCCAGGCGCAATACGCCATCGAACATATTATTCCATAGAAGAGGCCCCAGAACTGATCCATGGGGGACTCCAGCTGACACTATATGAGTTTGGACTCCCTCACTAGTATTGTACATAAGTGTCCTTCCTCTTTATTATCTCTTTTAGATATTTAGGAATATTATATTGTGCCAGAACATCTAGTATCATATCCCAGCTAGCTGTTTTGAACGCATTATTCACATCTAGAGTCACTATGATGCAAAACTGCTTCGACCCGTGCTTCCATCTGGTACCTTGTATGGCGGAGGTTGCGTGGCCAACTTTGCTCAACGCATCTGTCGTTGACATGGCTTTCCGGAACCCAAATTGGTTTGGAAACAGGCCCCGACGCTCGCCATTGGAGCCTTCAGTCTGGAACAGACCAATTTTTCGAACACATTTTGCAAGGTGTCCAATAGACAAATTGGCATGTAGGATGATGGCTCCTCCAGTGGTTTGCCAGCCTTGGGTAGCAATACCAGGTTCTCGATCTTCCTGATTGCAGTGAACGTTTCTTGAGTTAAACATGTATTGAATAACTCAGTAAATGCCCTTGGTTGCAGAGCAATAGCAAGCTTTAGCGTCCGATTAGGAATTCCGTCCGGTCCAGGGGCAGAGTTGGGTCTTAGGTTCCTGGCATTGGCCATAATTTCCTCGTCTGTAATTAGAGCTGAATAAGCGCTGCTCGAATCGTGGTTTGCTGCTGTAGATTCACGATCATGAATGGAGCTCAGTCTATCTAAAAATAGCGTTTCCACGACTGGCTTAAGCTCCAAACGATCCGTAGGCTGCATTTGTTTGCCGGCATAGTGTCTTTTGACCACCGTTTTGTATGCCCTTCCCCAGGGGTCAACTTCGATGGAGTCGCATAGGTCTAGGAAGTAGTCCCGTTTGCTAGTCCGCATGGCCTTCTTCAGCTGCCGTCTTGTCACCTAATAAGCTGTCTGCTTTTCTGCGAACGTAAGCCTTCCACGAGTCCGCAGGTAGCTTCGTCTCTCTCATCTGCTCATTCCACCAGTACATAGGAACTTGATGTTGCGTGAACTCCTTGCGTCGCTGCATGCTAGCGTTGCAGACGCTCTGTATTTAGGTAGTCATTTTGCAAGCTTTGGCCTCAGCGTTGCCAGATGTGCCCAGCGACTGGATGCCCTCCGAGAAGGCTTTCGGGTTAAAGGTATCCAGGCGAGAAGCTTCCCTCCACAGAGTTGGCGCCCTGCCAGAAGGCTCACCAATTGTGAACAGAAGCGCAGAGTGATCGCTGCCCGTATAACTATCGCTGAGGCTCCATTTTGCCTCTCGAAAAAAGGACGAAGCGACGATGATTTGGTCGATTATGGACCCATATCCAGTCCTGCTGAAGGTATACTCGTGTCCAGAGCTGAGCAGAGCCACATCCTGCGTCGCGAAAATCTCCAATAGAGTGCGACCTCTGGCATTTGCTAAAAGGTTGCCCCATTCCATTGCCCACGCGTTGAAGTCGCCAGCTACGATGGCCTTCTACGTCCTCAGCAAGCTCGTTGAGCACCGTAGTGAATTCGTTGAGCTACATGCTGGGGGCTAGGTAGCAGCTATATATCCATATGCTGCCGTATCGAGCGCGCACGATTTGCAACGCCACATTTCCATAACGCTGCTTTGCCACTGCTGTCTGTGGCCCATGACCTGGGGCAGCAGGTCATACAATGATGGGGCCCGCTAAGGAAAGCTACGTCTATTACTTTCTCTCTCGCAGTCTGCTCTAGCAGATCTTGAGCAAATATGCAATGGTTCAGATTTTGCTGTAGAAACCTTAGCATTTAATTTTTTTGATAGCTTACGGTTGTGTGTGCGTGCGCCTGTGCGTGTGTGTATGTTTTGCTTGTAATGAACATATATATATATATATATATATATATATATATATATATATATATATATATATATATATATATATATATATATATATATATATATATATATATATATATATATATATATATATATATATGAAAATGTTATGGGAAATTAAATGTTTAATACCTTTTTTTGTAAACGAACGTTATCATGTCATTTATGTATACACTGCGCGTCATCAGGATAGCGCATCCTTCATATTCACCGTAGCTGCTGAATATCTTCTATATCATTTGAGATAGAGTCTCAAAATTTGTTTTCTATGAAGCTCTGTTTTATTCTCCTTAAAATAAAACAGAATTGGACTCCGTATCTTTCCAAGAAGTATTATTTAAATTTTTGTTTAAAAAAAGCTTAGAAAAAGGGCTCCTAAAGCCGCGTCACCAGTATTGCGCATTTCACTTCAATAGTTTATATCTTGCTCAATTTGTCCACCACAGTTAGCAAATTCTTTATGAAGACCACAAAATAGATTTTCTTTAAGAAAAATATTTCTTCAACATAATATATAGTTTAATATTTGTAGGAAAAATCAAAGATTGAAGTTTACTTTTATTTACGACTATCTGAACCAAAAATCGCTATAAAAGCTCGAAAATTTTGTAAAGTTATTATTAATTTTCTTGGAAATTATGAATTCTGTGGAAAAAACATCATTTACAGTAACTTTTACGGCAATTAGGCGAACCCTCGCAGAGAGAAGCTTCCGCTGGTTACTATTTTCCTGCAGATACCTAGGAAATAACTGGTGTTAAAGCGACTTGTTGAAAAGTTTTTGGATTTTCTTGGAAAGCTGAAACATCTATTAACAAATTAGAAGTAACCACCACACTACAGAGTTCCAAATGAAATTGAGTTATGTTTTTTGATAGCACTCTTTTATGTACTTCAGTGTAAATAATTATAATTTGGGAAGCCCCGATGAATATGGAGGATGCGCTATCCTGATGACGCGCAGTGTATGTATATGCAAACGCATTTGAAATACGTGTTTTACAAATTTGAGGCGAAGAACGCTTGGCATCCAAAATTTTACAAGAACCGAAATTGTAAACATTGAAACATCGGATATTTGTATAACAACAAGAACAAACCACTCCTTCAGCTGGGCTAACTTGTTCTTCAAGAATCTGTCGATATTCGCGACACTGATTTCTACGGATCTTTCAGCTGTCTGTCAGGACTGTACCTCAACTATTCAACTGCGAGATGTTGGACTACTTACAATAAAAGCAGAATGTACCATTCGTAACGCAAATATGATAATAACAGGCCGCATCACACAAACGAATCATTCCGTCATAATGTCATATATTGCAGTAGCCTCATCAGTAATTTTTCTTTCGCTATACCTTAAGAAAAGGATCCAACCATCAGTGTCAACAGCACCTAGCAACTAGACGAGATACTTTCCGGATCGATATATCTGATTGTCGAAACATTGTTTATCGGCCAGGGTATGTTCGATTTCATATGTTATCATGAAACACGTGTCCAAAATCTCACCCCAATAAAATAAAATAGCAGGTATAAGGGTTATCAGTTTGACCAGATACCAAGCAAATAACCTATCATTATCGCTATATATATGAATCAGTTTTAAAATAACCTTTTTGACCGTAATAAAGCCTATTACTGTTTGCTTAGGTCAAAATAGATAATATTAAGATACGTGTAATCTAATGTCATAAATTATCATTGACCATTAGAACCTAAGAAACTGTATATAAGAGCATCCCATACACCAAATAAATTAGTACGACTATAGGACTTGAAAATAGGGCATCGTGTCTCGTCTTTCACTAAATTCTACTCATTTCCGTTGTCCACCCAGTTCAAGTACACTCCCTTAGTCACTGGTTCTCTACTAGAAGCTTACATCAGAAGTGCAGTGAAACAAAAGTGAGTGAAGAAGCAGAAGGGGGGGGGGGGGGGGGGGGGGGGGTTAATAAAAGTTAGATCCACCCCCCTTGTGCCCACCTTTTTCGGTTTAAGCGTACAGTCTGCGGGCGAGATCGAGCCCGCTGCAGCAACCACCGTATCGACGCTCTCAGACGAACAGCTGCGCTCGCGGGTATGAGTCGCAGTCTTTCCCTTCCCCCTTCCCCAGTGCGTCCCAGCACTTTATAAAATGTCTTGTAGACGACCCTGGGCCAGATTGAGTCTGCCCCAGTGGCCACAAGTGACGCCCGAGCAGGGACCCTGTGACGTAGGGAAGTGTGATACACGGGCAGCATAAAGCCCCGCATCGTGTGCCCAAATAAATACGCGCATTCATATAACGACCCGAAAACTCTAACATTCTGCATGCACTCTGACCGAATTGGCGCGCCAATTGCGATAGTGGGCATCAGGCACGCAAGCAAAATGGGCGGGGGAGAGGTGCCGAAAATGTTCGGTACAGCATCGAGCATTCGAGTGAGCAGTTATAGGCGAAGCATAGCGTAGAACAAAAGCCGGATCGGAGGACCGAATACGGAGGAGAGACCCGGGGAAGGAGCCAGAAGCCGGGCCCACCTCGAGTAAGTGACGAGTGGGTCAACCCGCCGGAGACACGGTCGAACAATCCGTTCCGATCTCAACCGATGGAGCAGCGGTCGAGCGAGCCGACGGTCGACAACCGCATCGCATTATGGCCCCAGAGGACCGCACTGGTTCTGACGCACGTCGGGTGTTGGGTTCGAGCGAGAATGCCCTAACGAGCGGGTGATCTTCTGACGACAATGCGGGAAGGCAGGGATCGACACGCGAGACTTCTGTAGCCGAACAGACTAGCGAAACGGGCAAGGGCGTCCCCCACAGAGAAGGGCCGACGCCAACCGATCGTAAAAGGGGAGCGAGAGTATCCGTTAGTCATAAGGAAAGGCCGGATCGTCACTTGAGTCAGGATCGCCGGTCGCGAGATGGACGCTACGATCTACACAGGGGCTAGTCGTAGTTTCATGAGCGAAGACTGCGTGCAGAGGAAGGCGATCACGGAAAAGGTCGAGAAGGTGCAGTCGCGCATCAGGCTGGCGGACGGGTCGTTGGATATGAGGAAGCCGATGAGGGTGCAGGTGGGTCTTGCCGGCAGGGCCATGCAGATACCACTACTCATCATGCCTACCATGCTGGACCAGGTCATCCTAGGGATGGATTTCCTGGGTGCCATAGGGACGACCGTGCGCTGCGGATGCGCTGTGCTGCATATGAAGATTGAAGCCGCTCATTTAGGGAGAGAGATGCCCTCCATCTTCGAAGAAACGTCGTTAGAGGGTGCAGAGGTATTATCCCATGAATCCTGATATGCAGAAGGTAATTGACGAGCAGGTGGAGGAGCTGCTTCGAATTGGAGCAATCAAGCCGTCGAGGAGTCCGCACAGTGCGCAGACAATAAAAAAAGACAGGGGAATGGCGCATGTGCATCGACTATCGGCAGTTGAACGCTCATTCGATACCCGATGCTTATCCAGTCCCTCGGATCGATTACTTCCTCTAGAGGTTGCGTCACTCGCGTGTCATCTCGACGCTAGATCTAAAGAGCGGTAATTGGCAGATCCCGATTGCCGCGGACAGTAGGGAATGCACGGCGTTCACCGTGCCAGGGCGAGGTTTGTTTCAATGGCGGGTGATGCCGTTTGGGTTGCACTCGGCTGGGGCAACTTTTCAGAGGGCGCTCAACAAAGTTATAGGGCCGGACATGGAGCCGTACGCGTTCGAATATCTGGATGATATTGTGGTGATAGCCGCCAACAAGGAGCAGCATATGGCTAACTTGAAGGAGGTGTTTCGGAGGCTGAGAGCAGCCAACCTCAAAGTTAATCGCAAGAAATGTAACTTGTTTAGAGAAAGGTTAGTCTATTTGGGGCATGTGGTGACGGGGGAAGGAATCCGTACGGATCCCGCCAAGGTCGAGGCGATCCGGAAACTCCTAGCTGCCTCGAACCTCAAAGAGCTGCGGCAATGTTTGGGGATGGCGTCGTGGTAAAGGTTCTTCGACGTGGGGCGACGAAGGTGAGCAGTCGTCCATCGGCAAACACTGGGAGGCTATCTCGTCGGTGGAGAGCCCGACGAAGAGCGCCCCAGAGGTGGTGGCGATCGGTAGCCAAGGTGAATCGCTGGGTAAGGTGGGACCACGGGCTCCCGCGGGTCGGCGTCCGCTACCGTCCCGGAGTCGTGCAGAACGCCCGGCGCATTGATGCGCGCCCGCGTGACACCGAGCCCCCCTGCGAGGAGACGGATGGCGCCGGCCGAGGAGCGGCTGCTACAGGCCCAGGCGGATACATCAACCCAGGCGCGTCATCAACGGCGACAACGGCAGCACACCCACGCGCGCTGCGGCAGACTCGTCTTCGACCAGTCATCCGAGGAATGGCTTCAGCAGCGAGATGGTACAGCAGCTCACCCGACAGGAAAAGTTTCGGCGGACACGATTTGGGATCGACGCTGAAGGCATAAGTATCAACGTCAAAAGGCTCGCCGGGGGATCCGCCGTGAAGCTGTTGCCGATTCCTGGACTAAGAGGGGATATATATATATATATATATATATATATATATATATATATATATATATATATATATATATTTATATATATATATAAGTTAATAGTTAGGCCCATGAAGGGATTGAAGCTCACTTTTATTAGCCTCTTTGGAGATATCAAAGAAGAATTTTCATCAATGCGGAAGAAAACTGCGCATTTAAAAAATAAAAAAAAACTCTTTTCATTTTTCGCTTACGAGTTGACCCTCGGAGATCAAATGACTGAATAAGTCAATGCTGTCTTTGAAACACTCTAACATTAATTTGTTTTGTTGACAACAATGGATTTTATTAAAAAGAATATTTTTTAATTAATACTAAACTTATATTACTTATTATTAAGTTTAAAAACTAATAATGCATTTAAATTGTCTGCGCTTATCGAACTTCGTCGTTCATTAAATTTGACATTAGTGTTGAAAATGCGCGTTCCACCGACATCAAATATGTTTGCGATGCAAACGTATGCACCAGTCGCACAAAGGCCTTTTGCTTCATTTCACCCAAGCATTTTCTCCTGATCTGACTGAAACGAATGAGAAACGAAAAAAAAATCATAGTCCGAGCGTGAACGAAGAACCGATGATTCCGCCACTCGCAAGCATTTTCGTCAGACTCTGTTTTGAAGCCGTCTCAAAATGCTCAACTGATATTTGCGAGCTCTGCTTACAAATGATAAACCAACAAGCAATTTATTATGCGTTCATATAGATATACAATATTTTTAGTATTTATTGGTTTATAGATTATGGCTAGTAGTAATAGAAGTATTAGTTTCATTTCAAGGCGGCAACAGCTGTAAACGCGAATAATAAGTCGAGCATAGTGTTTACCGATTATATAAGCAAAGAAAAGAAACGGAAAAATAACGCAGTAATGTATATATAATTTATAAACAAATCTTTAACGTCAGTGATACAAAAATTTCAAAGTGAATAGTTTATATAGTTTAACCCAAACATATAAGGAAGCGTCTGCAGATCAACGCTTTACAATTAAATAGTAACAAAACATTTTGTTTAATGAGAAAATTAAAATACACCTATCCCCCGACTAACACGGTAGATACGTTTCTGGGAAAAACATATGCGAAAAAAAAAAATTTGTATGGAAAAACCTTGCTAAGTGAAAATGTTCTAAAATGAAATTATTTATTAGTTTAAACTGATTCTTTTTGGCTTTAAACAAAAAAATAAAATAATTCTTCAAATTTTTCTTTTGACAAATCACTGGTCTGTAAAAAAGTCAGTCATCAGCAACTGTTTGCGCTTCTTGTCGATATCTTTAAAGACGTCCTCATAAATAGCCATCTGTCTATTGAAGGTCCATTCAAAAGATAGAGTGCGAGTTATGTCATCAACATCACTTCCCACAGTGTCAACTTACACCACACCTCAGTTACAGTTGCCCCAAATGGGTTAAAATCTTCCTTAATGTAGAAAAGACATTAACAATAATCAAAGTAACTTCAAGGCCTTCAGCCGCTCAATATTTTAAACATATAAATACAAACAATTATAGCAGAACAGCTGCATATTGTATATAAGTTAACAGCCAAGTCATCGAACGACCCTCGCAATGAATCCCGCGCGCAAACAATGTCACTGTACCCGATCACATATGCAACGTAAACAAAATAGTATGGGTCGGAGCAACGGCCAGCCGTTACCGTTGTGTCGCAAGCGTTGAAATTCTGATCGGAAATATGCTGAGTCGGCTTTACTGACCACGAACCCATGGCATGATCTTTATGTACTTATTTAGATTTAGATTCATATTTCCATTTATGTACTTAGCTTTAGTCTTTTATTCATTCCATAATTAGTTTTGCTGAGACGATTGTCCAATAAAGTACAATTGGCATTTACTCCGGCACGAGTTATGCAACCAATTAAAGTCGCACAAACAAATAACATAATTGTACAAAAAGCCAAAGCTGGACAAACAAATAAGCTTATGCATGGAAATGTTGATAACGACGAGATCAGCATAATCATGCAGAGGTACTTGAACCAGGATCAAATTTCAAAAGCATAAACAACGGAAGCGTCGCCGTCGCTCCCGTTGCAAATGCTCGATCAGCAATTTATGAAACAAACGAAATGGGCATTTGCATATGCCAAAGCAAATTATATTTTTAGTCTTAAGATTCAATTGTAACCGAACAGAAGTCCAAGCTCTAAAACTAATAAAGAAACTCACGATATCTAAAGATATCTAATAAAAAAAAATATCGTTTGATTCAACAAACTTAATCAAATTTAAATCTAAATTTAAATAAATAATAAAGATATCTAAAGATATCTAGTGAATAAACTTCGTTCTTTCAACGAATATAGTTGGCGCAGTCGAAATCGGACAAATACGTTCAGAATTAACCAAAGTTAATCCGCGAGAAATTTTTTTAATTTACACCACAATGGAAGCAGAGGTGGATAATTTAATTGCTTCAACAGGAAGGAGAGTTGAACCTATTAAGGCAACAAAATCAACAACAACAACAACAACTGCAACAACAACAGCAGCAACAACATCAACAACAACAACAACCAATCCAGTGGCTGTCAAACAAAGATATCATCCAGCAGTTTCGCCAGCTAAGGCAGCTCGACGACCAACATGATGTGTTGGCTTTTATAAAATCTGTGGAGTTCCTCATGACATTATGCCAGGGAGACGCATTGCTGATCCAGTTTGGCACTAGCATCGTCGCTAATGAAAAGGTGTCGGGAACAGCAACAAATTTCATCAGACAATTGAGGATGGAGCCTAGCTGGGACCAAATGAAGACCAAACTGATGGAGCAAATGCGACCCAGGATGACCTACGAGGACGTATTCGATAGATGCAGATTCATCAAAGTGAGTAGTTTAAGAGATTTGTTCCAGGAGTTTGAGAAAGCAAAGTGCGAAATAAATAAAATATATATGTTCGACGAATCCAAACCAGCCATGTATGAAAATGATAAAGTAGATAGAGATTTGTTAAACATGCTAATGAATAAAATAGACACTCCATTCAGGATTCATGTCGATCAGGGCATATCTATGCATGCTCTACAAACGAAATATTCAAATATTAAAGCACTGGACGATCCCAGAGCTATTTTACAGAGGTATAGAAAAAATTCGAACAATACCTATAACAAACAGGGTAACACTAACACTAACACCAACACTAACGCTAACACTAACACTAGCACCACTCATAAAAACGCAACCCAAAATAATCAGTTTGCTAGTAATAATAACAATACCAAACAGAATCAGGGTGGCCGGCCAAACACCAATAATAACGCCGGCCCACCTCAGAGTGACCAAGTCAACCAACAGTCGTATAACAGGTCACAACCCACTCAAAACCCAAATTTTAAACCTAACTATAACAACAAGGGTAACAGCTCAAGACAGACAAGAATGTCTCATATGAGCGTTGACACTCAAAAGAATGATCCCACACCCATGGAGATTGGGACTTTAGAAGAAAATCAGGCAGAAGAAGAAGAGGAAGAACAGGTAAATTTTTTGATTCCTTGTCTAGAGCAACGTTACCCATAATAGTGTGTACAATAGGAAAAGAAAAAATTAAATGCTTAGTCGACACTGGTGCGACGACAAGCATCTTAAAATCAAGAATTCTCGAATTTCAATACCCCAAAACAGAACTCACCAAACCATGCTCTTTTATAAAACTCTTAACGGCATTAATGTCGTGAAATTCACCGTAACAACACCACTTCCAAAAGAGATACCCTACTCGGGGACACTACAGTGGAAACTTATAGATTTCTCAAACAAAAATTTCTCGGCAATAATAGGCCAAAATTTCTTAAAAGCCTTCAATGCTCGAATCAACAACACCGAGCGATATGTACATTTACTCGATAGAAAATTGTATTTTTTGGATTACGAATACCCAGAAGCAATGTACAATGCTTGCGCTCTGCAACTGCTTGAGCAGAACACAATAAAAAAGAGTAACTCACCCTACAACAGTGGATCGTCGAGAAAAAACTCGATAATTCAGGGTCAAAAAGTTCAGAATCGTCATCGATTACCTTAAATTAAACGAATTCACGGTCGATGACAGATTTCCAATCCCTAATCTAAACTCTCTATTGGATAAATTAGGTAGATCCCAATATTTCACAACCCTCGATCTGGCGAAGGGGTTTCACCAAATTCTCGTAAGAGAGGAAGACAGACCAAAAACGGCATTTTCAACACCGTCAGGTCACTATGAGTTTGTCAGAATGCCGTTCGGACTAAAAAATGCTCCATCGACATTCCAGAGGCTCATGAATGAAGTCTTGAAAGATCATATTAATGACAACTGTGTCGTCTACATGGACGACAATTAATTTTTAGCACTTCCCTTCAGGAACATATGTCCACCTTAAGGAAAATATTTAGAACCTTGAAGGAGGCAAATTTGAAAATTCAAGTATATAAGTGTGACTTTCTTACGAAAGAAACACAATTTCTTGGCCACATCCTGACCACTCACGGTATTAGACCGAACCCAGACAAAGTAAATATTATTCAAAATTTAAAATTACCCAAAACGGCAAAACAGATTAAATCATTCCTGGGAATGACAGGATTTTACAGAAAGTTCGTTAGGGATTATGCAAAAATAGCATTCCCCATGTCAAAGTATCTGAGACGATCAACACTGACGCCCCAAGCTATATATGTAGCTGCATTCGAAAAGTTGAAGAAACTAGTTAAAAACAGTCCAGTCCTACGATACCCAAATTTTTCCAAGAAATTCACTGTCACTACAGACGCCAGTAATTTCGCGGTGGGAGCAGTGCTATCTCAAGAGAGCCACCCAATCGCATATGCATCCCGAACATTAAATCAACATGAATGCAACTACTCGACTATAGAGAAAGAGCTTCTAGCCATAGTGTGGGCCGTAAAGTACTTTCGACCGCATGTTTATGGTAGAGAATTCGACCTCGAGAGCGATCACCAACCCTTAAAATGGCTGATGGCTAAATATACGGGCAAAGATATAAGCCCAAGACTGCAGAGATGGCTCATTAATCTAGGGGAGTACAATTTCCACATAGAATACATAAAAGGAAAAAATAATAATATTGCTGATTTTTTGAGGAGGATTAAAGAAGACGAAATGGCGGCCGAATCAACAGACGAAGAAGACAACAAATCCCTGACTGAAACGGTTCACTCTAAAGAAGAGGATCAGAGTTTTAACATGTCCATAACGGCAGTCAACAGATTCAAAACACAAATAATTTTCACAGAAAAGAAACCCAACACCATAGTACAAGTGTTTGGCAGAAAGAAACTTTATATTAGCAAAAAAAGACTTGGAAAACAACCAAGCAGTAAACATCCTCAGACGAGAAATAACAGCAGGAAAGATAGGAGTTTTTTCACACCTAAGCGACCATGAATTTTACCAATTTAAAAAAATATTGACAAAGGAATACACTTCCAATCCAAAAGTAAGGTTCGTAAAATATACCAGGTTCGCTACAGACATAGAGTCTGAAGATGAGTTGCACACCCAAATAGCTCTGCTTCATAAAAACGAGAGTGGCCATTGCGGAATAGTTGCTACCTATCAGAAACTTAAACTTAAAATTTACCATCCCAATCTAAAAACACATATCAACAGAATAATAAATAATTGCGACGTTTGCAGTGGTGGGAAATATGATAGGAAACACATTAAAAACAACTTCCATCTAACAGAAACACCAAAAACCTACAACGAGATAATACATGTGGACACATATGTGAATTCAAAACAATCTTTCATAATATTCATTGATAAATTCTCAAAACACGCCACTTGCTTGCCACTGACCGATAGAAATAGTATCACAATAGTAGAACACGTTCAACAGTTTTACTCCATTAAAGGGAAAGTCCAGAAATTTGTCTTCGACAACGAATTCAATAGCTTGAACGTCAGGGAATTCCTGGAAAAAGAAGGCATAGAATACCACTCAACAAACCAAATAGTCATACTGGCAATAGCGATGTCGAAAGACTAATACATTGACAGAGAAAATTCGTACACTAAATATAAAAGAGAAAAGACCTATAATTGAACAAATGGCCAGAGCTGTATACTTTTACAACAATACACACCACACCACCACAAAATCTACAGCGTTCGAAGTACAAAACCATAAAGTCGATCACAAAGAATTATATGACAGAATGTCAGCACAAAAAGCTGAAAAAATAGCAAAGCTAAACAATAACTGGGAAACTTACATAGAAACCAGAACAGAAGGATTTGTAAAAAATTACAAAAACTTAAGACACAAGGAAGAACCCAAATTTAGGAAAACAAAATTACAAAACATCTATACAACAAACATTAAAAGACCTACAAAATTTTCAGATAACGTTGACACTCCTCATTATGTGCCTGTTACCAACACTGTCGACGGCAATGATCAACATAACCCCGATCCAGGCTGAAACCGGATTCATATCGCTGGGGGAAAGTACGGTGGAGCTGGTTAGTGAGTTCAAAATGGTCCTACATATAATAAGTCCAAAAGAAATATTAGAATTAACCAACATAATCCAGAATAATACGAAAATTCTGGTTAAGAAAGATAGGCATAGGCTAGATACAGAGATAGAAACTATAAAAATCAAAATAAGATCCATAACCCCAAATTCGCTAGCAAGGCAAAAACGCGGCCTTATCAACGCAATAGGAAAAACTCAGAAGTGGCTCACCGGTCTCATGGATGATGACGATAGGGAAATCATTATGAATCATCTCCTTAATAACCAAGAAAACCAAAATAACATAATTAACAATATTAACAAACAAGTAAAAATAAATAACGACTTACAAAATTCTATTAACACACTTAAAGAAGTAATATTGGATGACAGGGAAAAAATAACCAAAACTCTTAACAATATTGAGACATATAATACCATGCTCAGAACAGACACAATGTATCATGACCAGCTGTTGAAGTTGAAATTTTTGCATGATAAAGTAGACACCATCTTGGACACAATAGCGTCAGCTAAATATAACCTCTTTCACCCCTCAATACTAACGAACGAAGAGTTTATACTCTATAATATAGATTTTTACAAAATTAAATTAATTCGCATGGGAGTCATGACCTATGACACTAATATAATCATAGCAATCAAAATACCAACTAACATAATAACTACCACAGTATTCTTAATAACCCCACTAACTAATCAGAAGAACAAAAGAATCGACATGAGTCCCGAAAGAGTAATAAAAACAGAGAACAAAACTTATACATACGAGGAATAGAAAACAATAAATGAACTCAAGCTTAGCTCTAACTGTATAATTAAAAGAAATTGTAAAATGATAGAAGATGTAGAATTTAAGACAAAATTAATAAACGAAGGTACATTGTTAATAAGTAATGCACAAGATAATGAAATTCAATACAATTGCAACAATACCACCAATAGCGAAATATTAAGAGGAAACTTCCTCATAGAATTCACAAATTGCACAGTCCTCATATATGAAACATACTACAAAAATAGCCAAGAAATTTATATACAATCATTTGCCAATGAAGAAGAGGAGGAAAACTCATTTAACTTCACTGAAAAGCAGGCGTTTAAAGAAATCGTATTAAAATAAATAGAAAACACAAAAACAATTAAAGAAATAAAAATACAAACAATAGTTTCCAACAGTTTTAGCATAGTATCAATTACTCTTGTACTCCTCTTCATAGGAATATATTCCAATAACAAATGTAAAAGAGGAATCCAGGAGAATCCCTCATCAAAGGGGGGAGGAGTTATGCAACCAATTAAAGTCGCACAAACAAATAACATAATTGTACAAAAAGCCAAAGCTGGACAAACAAATAAGCTTATGCATGGAAATGTTGATAACGACGAGATCATCATAATCATGCAGAGGTACTTGAACCAGGATCAAATTTCAAAAGCATAAACAACGGAAGCGTCGCCGTCGCTCCCGTTGCAAATGCTCGATCAGCAATTTATGAAACAAACGAAATGGGCATTTGCATATGCCAAAGCAAATTATATTTTTAGTCTTAAGATTCAATTGTAACCGGACAGAAGTCCAAGTTCTAAAACTAATAAAGAAACTCACGATATCTAAAGATATCTAATAAAAAAAAATATCGTTTGATAAAACAAACTTAATCAAATTTAAATCTAAATTTAAATAAATAATAAAGATATCTAAAGTTATCTAGTGAATAAAATTCATTCTTTCAACGAATATAATTCACGCTGCCGTTAATATTTGATATATTGATTCACACTGTTAAGCCACAAGGCCAATAGTACTACAAAGGGGACGAAGTCAAGTCTCCCAACCTAAACATTCTAACGCTAATTATTGTTGAGCAATAGCTGAGGCGTGTCAACAACACCCACCGCTGGACCAAGGCATCATCACTGCTGTTAGAGGGAAAGTGGATTATATTTACTGGCGCCCAACAGAGTTAAAACTGGAATTAGATAATCTTACGATATCTATTAAGTTAGGAACACCATGGCCCTAAATAAGAACATGTAAGTGAATGTTCGGTAAAAATTAAAAAAAGTATTAATGAAAAAATATTTTAAATAAAAAAAAATTGTGAATAAATTGGCAACGCGAAAATGAGCATTGCGGTATAGTCAGGAAATTATTGACGTGCAAGTGCAGTTTTTTTTTGTTGAAAAAGAAACAAGAGAAACAAATTGATATTTCCGCTTAATTGGCTGCTCATGACGTGGGCTTATAGAAATATAAAGATAGAGTACGACAGTGACGAAGAGCAAGAGTTAGGATTTAGGCCAGAAAGAAACGGTCAATTAGGAGCCGACATTACTAAAAGCGTTAGTAGAAGGTGCGGTAAACAGTGCACTCCTCGAAAAAGAGAGGAGACTAAAAGACGAGTTCTGAGCGGAACTTGAAACAGTTAGAAGTCAGGCTAATACGTAAATAATAGAGACCCCACAGGTTGAAACATACCAGAGAGTAACAATTGACGCTAGTGTGAGATGTGAGGTGAAGTTAGACATTGTAAATTCAGTGCCTAGCTTCAATGGAAATCATGAGGAATACGTGTCGTGGCGACAGTCGGGTATAGACGCATCCGAGATTTTCAGAAGATACGTAGGCGGCGAGGCGCATTACGAGGCTGTGGCCATTTTAAAAAGCAAAGTAACTGGTCCAGCTCGTGCCATCCTTACGTCGCACAATACAGTGCTTAATTTTTACGCCATTATCGCTAGGCTCGACTGCTCGTACGCAGACAAAACAGCCTTGCGCGTACTAAGGCAGCAACTAGAACTGGTTAGGCAGGGTGACCTGAACTTAATTTACTATTACGATGAGGTAGAAAAGAAGCTCACTCTGGTCAAAACAAAATAGTAATGACCCATGACGAGCAAGCCTAGAGACGATGCACTACACGCTTCCATGGAAGAACTTGGGAGGTCCCTAAAATCTTTAGTAATCCCAGCGAAGCCCAAGGATTTGCCATCTGCATTAGCAGTGACCCGGGAGGCTGAAAATAGCATCGAAAGAAGCTCATTTGCTGCATCTTATGCTAAAGTAATGGAGGAAAGAAGCCATAGCGGCGATAATACTAGATTTGGCAATCGTAACCAAGCTAGACAAGGCAAGGGCCAGGAAAGAAATCCACATTTTGTGGGAAATCAAGGCCAAAACCTGGCACAGCATGCTGACTCTAAAACGCCAGCGAATGACAAAGAGCCACAATCAACGTATCAGGCTCAACCCATGGACGTTGATCCTTCGATGTCCAAGTTAAGACAACAAACCAAGTGGGGAAAGCCACAGGGCTATTCTACACAAGACGGGGCTCAAAAGAGGTATAACACTTCAGAACGCACGTCAGGCAATAGGCGCCAAATGATTAACAATATTACACAACAAGCGCCTACCCAAGACGAGAAAGAATACGAAGAAATGGACGATGCTGCGGGTGCTGAAATAATGACGAAAGTGACGAACCAGAGGAGAACGATTTATTAAATTTTTAAAGGTCGTTCCCGATTGCCGTTCGTCGAGCGGCAATTGGCTGGCAAAACATTAAAGATTCTTATCGACACTGGGGCGGCAAAAAGTTACATTAAGCCCGTAAAGGAGTTAAAAAACGTAACACCAGTCGACACCCCATTTACTGTGAACTCCATTCATGGGTCCAGTAAAATCCAACAAAAATGTTCAATGGTAATTTTTGGGAAAGTTGCAACGTTTTTCATATTTGATACCCTTGACACCTTTGATGCTATAATAGGCTTCGATCTGCTCACGCAGGCGGGGGTAACTATTGATAATACTTCGAAAATACTTAATCACCATCCGTGCGATAACGTGAACTTTACACGTGTCGATGATATCGTAGTCCCAAATTCTGTAAAAGGCGAATTCAAGAAAATGATATTGAAGCGAATTAGTGCATTCGCGACCTCTAACGAGGCGCTGCCGTATTATTCAGTCGTCGCCAGAATCCGGACTGTAGACAATAAGGAGGTATATTCAAAGCTCTATCCATACCCAGTAGGCGTGTCAGATTTTGTAAACAACGAAGTCGCACAGCTGTTGAAAGATGGCATCATTAGGCCATCAAGATTTGCGTATAACAGCCCAGTCTGGGTTGTTGATAAGAAAGGAATAGACTCCAACGGAATAAAGAATAAACGGCTGGTCATTGACTTTAGAAAGTTAAATGAGAAGACCATCGCCGACCGATATCCGATGCCGAGTATCCAGGTAATCTTAGTTAACCTCGGAAAGGCTAAGTTTTTTACCACACTGGATCTTAAGTCCGGACACCACCTGATTTACCTAGCGGAGGGCGATCGTGAAAAGACATCCTTCTCGGTAAATGGCGGAAAATATTAATTCTGTCGTTTGCCCTTTGGTCTAAAAAATGCGGGAAGCATTTTTCAAAGAGCAATCGACGATATCGTGCGAAAACAGATCGGAAAGATATGTTATGTCTATGTGGATGACGTAATTATCTTCTCTGAAAATGCCGCAGACCACGTCCGCCATATCGATATAATACTTCAGCAACTTTGCGATGCTAATATCAGAGTGTCCAAGGAAAAGTCGAAATTTATTAAAGAAAGTGTCGAGTACTTAGGCTTCTTTGTTACTAGCGAGGGAGCAAAAACAGACCCAGAAAAAGTCAAAGCGATCCAAGGGTACATTGAACCAAAAAATGTATACTCTCTGAGATCTTTTCGAGGCCTAGCCAGCTACTATAGGGTGTTTATCAAAGATTTTGCAGCCATAGCAAGACCTTTGACTAATATACTAAAAAGCGAAAACGGAACTGTAAGCAAACACATGTCTCGGAAAGTAGCAGTCGAATTTGACGAATCTCAGCGCGACGCTTTTAACCGATTGAGAAACATACTAGCATGCTCATGTACCCTAATTTCAAAAGACCTTTTGTCTTGACTACAGATGCTTCTGCAAATGGCATTGGAGCAATATTATCTCAAGGCGGTAGACCCATCACCATGATCTCCCGAACACTAAAAACGTGCGAAACTCACTATGCTACCAACGAAAGAGAGTTGTTGGCGATTGTACGGGCCCTCGGCAAACTGCAGAATTACCTTTACGGTACAAGAGAGCTACATATATTTACAGATCATCAACCTCTTACGTTCGCAGTGTATGAGAAAAATACGAATGCGAAAATCAAGAGGTGGAAGGCGTTTATTGAACAATATAACGCCCAATTGAATTACAAGCCAGGGAAAAAAAACTTTGTCGCAGATGCTTAACGCTTTCCAAGACGAAACGCAATCAGACATAGCCACTGTTCACAGTGAGGTATCCCTTACATACACTATACAAACAGCTGACAACCCCCTAAATTGGTATAGAAATCAAATAACTTTGGAAGAATCACGTTATTCGTTGCATCGAAGACTTATTCTATTTGGCAAAAAAAAAAACCCCGTCACTTAATTCAATTTATAGATAACAAGTAAGAAAACTCTAGTCGAGACCGCTCGACAAGGGTATACCCTGAACCCTGCGAAGAAACGCTATTCCGTGCATTCTCCGTTTCTTTTATATACACATGCATATGTACGTTCATTACAAGCCAAACTTACACACACACGCACAGGCGCGCACACACACAAACGCCAGTCAGCTGTTCTTTGGCTGCTTTGCATGCCAATGCTATGGGAAATTAAATGTTTAATAACTTTTTTTCTAGAGTAACGATTTTGATCAAACTTGTTGGGCGTCATCATGTCATCCATATGTATATATGTGCCAAAGCACAAGTCTGTAGTATTTGAAATACGGGACTTACAAATTTGGGGCGAAGGGGGCGTGGCATCAAAAATTTAACAAAAATCGAAATTATGCAATGATCACATAACACTAAATGCAAAATTTGAAGACTCTAGCTATAAAGATGAATTATATATAATTAAATAACGGAGCATCGATTTCGTTTTTAATCGATAACATTAAAATTAAGACAGTTATCGATTTTTTTTAACAAACTCGATCTTTTCGTGTTATACAGGAACCTACATAAAAAATTTCAAGTCTCTAGCTCTTATAGGTTCTGAGAACGACGCGTTCATACATACGGACAGACGGACGGACGGACGGACGGACGGACGGACGGACGGACGGACGGACGGACGGACGGACGGACGGACGGACGGACGGACGGACGGACAGACGGACAGGGCTAAATCGACTCGGCTTGTCTCCCTGATGAAGAATATATATACTTTATGGGGTCTGCCACGCCTCCTTCTCCCTGTTACATACATTTCAACAAAAACATTATACCCTGATTTTCCCATTTTCAATGAGTTCAGGGTATAAAAATAATCTTATAGAAATATATAAACGCGGTTTATTGCGAACTCCCAATTTTAGCTGCATTTCAACATGAGCTGGTTTCAATTTTCCCGACAACCAAATTCTGGCATTGCAAAAGACTAGTGTCAGACATCACTAACAAAGACGAACAGGTAGAAATAGTTAACACCGAACATAATCGTGTGCACAGAGCGGCACAAGAAAACGTAAAACAGATACTTCGGGACTACTAATTCCCAAAAATGACTAAATTGGCCAACGAGGCTGTACTGAATTGCAAAGTTTGCGCTATCGCCAAGTACGACCGACACCACAAAAAAGAAGAACTTGGGAACACGCCATTTCCCTCATTTGCCGGAGAAATGTTACACATTGACAGAAACTTTTCCTGACTTGCATCGGTAAATTTTCCAAATTCACCGTCGTCCAGCCTTTACCTTCTAGATCAATAGTCGATATTGTTAACCCCATTTTACTTATAATTAATACATTTCCAAACACAAAAACCATTTATTGTGACAATGAGCCATCGTTTAATTCCGAAACGATCACTTCATTGCTAAAAAATCGGTTTAACATTGACGTTGTAAACGGAAACGTATGGGAACAACATAGTTACGTAAGACATTCTACATTTTTATCTAATTTCGTGAGCATTATAGATGATACAATAAAATTATCAAAACTTTTTCCTCAGTCACACATGCGAAAATTATTAGATGTAGATATCGACCATATTCACAATATTTTATGTAGTTTAACGGTACACCATAGAATGGCCAGAAGTTTAGACTTTCTAGGAACAGCTTTAAAAATCGTTGCAGGTACGCCTGATGCATCAGACTTAGAAAAGATTAAACTTACCGAAGCCGAGCTAATAGAATCAAACAGACAAGTAATAGTAACCACTGAAGCACAGAAACAAATTAACCTTTTAACTGATACAGTAAATAAATTGATTAGAGAAAAAAAAGGGGAGTTCGTAGACTCTCCTAATTTGCATGAAACTTTACTTGCACGAAATAGAATGCTAGCCACTGAAATCCAAAACCTTATGCTCACTATAACGCTCGCCAAATCTAACATCAGAAACCCCACAATTCTCGACCACGAAGATTTAAAATCAATTTTTACCGAACAGCTCACAGAGGTCCCAATAGTTAGTTTAACGGCAGTATCGAATATAAAAATATTTCAATCAAATAGCGTAATCCACATAATAATTGAATATCCTAATGTTAAGACTATTTGTAAGAAGGTTATGATATATCCTGTTGCCCACAATAACACTATTCTGCAAGTACATGATGACAGTAGCTGAATGCGACTATGGAGTCCTAGCAGTAACAGAATGCGCTACAACCAACTTTGCGACGTTCTGCAAGAAATCTGCTCATGATACCTGCGTTATGCCACACACAGCCAAGCCACTTGGAACCGATTACCCTAGTAGACGAAGGAATAATCGTTGTCAACGAACTATCAGCAAGAGTAAGAGTAGATGACGGCCCAGTGATGACAATTGAAGGCACACATCTCATTACATTTGAACGTATTGCGACTAAAAACGAGCCCACCTACATTAACTACAATGGTGTTGTAAACAAGAGTCCAGGCATCGCGGCGTCACCATTGCTGAATATTACAGAACACGACCAAGTGCTTTGCCTACCATTGTTACAGAGGCTGAATGAGCATAATCTGCATATAATGTGGAAGTTAAGAGACGATAAGTTTTCCGGAGGAGCTCTCAGAGTTTGGTTCATGGTTGGTGTAACACTCAGCCTTACCTTTGGCTGTATTGGCATCATCTGCCAGTGCTGCCAGTACCGGAGAAAATCTTCCATCAAATTCCAAGCGCTGGTAAAGGAGTTAAGTGTCACCGAGGATGGCAACAATCTTAAGGGGAGATTAGTTAACAGCCAAGTCATCGAACGACCCTCGCAATGAATCCATCGAGCAGCCCGCGCGCAAACAATGTCACTGTACCCGATCACATATGCAACGTAAACAAAATAGTATGGGTCGGAGCAACGGCCAGCCGTTACCGTTGTGTCGCAAGCATTGAAATTCTGATCGGAAATATGCTGAATCGGCTTTACTGACCACGAACCCATGGCATGATCTTTATGTACTTATTATGTATTTAGATTTAGATTCATATTTCCATTTATGTACTTAGCTTTAGTCTTTTATTCATTCCATAATTAGTTTTGCTGAGACAATTGTCTAATAAAGTACAATTGGCATTTACTCCGGCACGCTGCCGTTAATATTTGATTTATTGATTCACACTGTTGAGCCACAAGGCCAATAGTACTACAAAGGGGACGAAGTCAAATCTCCCACCCTAATCATTCTCAGGCTAATTATTGTTGAGCAATAGCTGAGACGTGTCAACAACACCCACCGCTGGACCAAGGCATCATCACTGCTGTTAGAGGGAAAGTGGATTATATTTACTTATACAATACGAAGAATCCGAGCTTAATCGGAGTAGCGTAGAAAATAAGAGTTCAGTTGTATTTCGGATCGATAAGAAAGAACACGTATCGCTATTGAAGTTTAATAAAAATTTAACTTTAATAAAACTACATAATTCGCTCTCCATATTGGGATGATTGTTTACAAAATAATTTCGGAATTTTCGGCAGACTCTAATCCTTCTGTAAAGCCACTAGCCATAAGCTCCAATTTTTCAGCAGAGGTTTCCTCTAAAGATATGACTTATCGTTCTAATGTTTTTCACTTACCAGTTAATTGAAAACTGAAGAATGTATGTTTTTGTTTTGTAAGACTAAGAAGAGCATCGACTCAAAGTTTTTACGTGGAGAATGAAAAGCGTGTTGAAAGTGGACATAAGAACACAAAACAAAGCAGCAACATGTGTTCAAAATATTTATCGAATTTCTATAGTCGTGTTAAATCGGAAAAAATCGTTTTAAACGGGGGATGAGTGAAATTCAAGAACCGTGCTAAACCGAAATCGTGTTAAGCGAGCACCGTGTTAAGCGGGGGATAATTGTACTCAAAACTGTAAATGGAGTCTTTTTATTTCGATTATATTAGATTATCATGCAGACCGTCGTCGTCTAGTGATTTGTTCGATTTAAACATATATATACTATCATTGCAACCCAGACTGGAGCTTTGAGATTTGGAGCTAGAGGTCATGTTGTACACTTCATCAAGGTCCTGGCTACGACGGAATCTGTGTGGGTAAACATTTTAATCTCTTTATCAAACAATCTACTTCATTTGATTACTTACGAACTTTCTAAATTATTGCCATTGTTGCTGTTACTCTCATTGTCGATGATATCATTGATATTTGATCTGTTGTAGAGATCGCAATTGTCTAAGTACTCAGATCGTATAAATGTGTTAAAGTCATTATCATCTTGCTCATTATCACGATCCTGCTGAGACTCTACCATACACAGCCACTGGGAGTTGTGATTCCGGAACTTTTCAAGCTGTATGGATTAGGAATGAAGGAAAAGTTATAATATCTTAGTCGAGCAGACTCATTTTTTTTTTTGTAAAAATTTTAATAAGTATAAATTTGCCTCGCAAACGTTTTTTAAGTGCATGGATTCTGATTGTTTTTTTTTTTTTCATAACAACGTTAAATAAAAACAAGTAAGCAAACTCTAGCCGAGACCGCTCGACTAGGGTATACCCTGAACCCTGCGAAGAACCGCAATTCCAAATGTTTAATAACTTTTTTTCTAGAGTAACGATTTTGATCAAACTTTTTGGGCGTAATCATGTCATCCATATGTATGTATGTGTCAAAGCACAAGTCTCTAGTATTTGTTATACGGGAGTTACAAATTTGAGGCTAAGGGGGCGAGGAATCCAAAATTTATCAAAAACCGAAATTGAGTAAGGTCCAAATGCAAAATTTGAAGACTCTAGCTAGAAAGATGAATTAGATAGAATTTTTTAGCTTAATTTAGATTTTCGTTTTTAATCGATAACAATAAAACGATAACAGTTATCGAACTTCTGAAACTAACTTGATCTTTTCGTAATATACAGGAACCTACATAAAAAATTTGCAGTCTCTAGCTATTGTAGGTTCTGAGAACGACGCGTTCATACATACGGACAGACGGACGGATAGACGGACATGGCTACATCAACTCGGCTTGTCATCCTGATCAAGAATATATGTACTTTATGGGGTCTGCCACGCTTCTTCTGCCTGTTACATACATACGCCTTCCAACAAAAACATTATACCCTGAATTCCCATTTTCAATGGGTTCAGGGTATAACAAGAAAGAAAACTCTAGTCGAGACCGCTCGACTGAACCCTGCGAAGAACCGATATTCCGTGCATTCTCCGGTTCTTTTATATACATGTGTATATGTATGCACATTACAAGCAACACACACGTCAGCTGAACGCGTCGATCTCAGAACCTATAAAAGCTTGAGACATAACATTTTGTGGGTAGGTCCCTCTACAACACGCGTAGATCGAGCGTTACTGTTATCAAAATTTTGTTTTTTATACCCTGAACCCATTGAAAATGGGAAATCAGAGTATAATGTTTTTGTTGAAATGTATGTAACAAGGAGGAGGCGTGGCAGACCCCATAAAGTATATATATTCTTTATCAGGGAGACAAGTCGAGTCGATTTAGCCCTGTCCGTCTGTCCGTCCGTCTGTCTGTCCGTATATATGAACGCGTCGATCTCAGCGCCTGTAAGAGCTAGACACTTGAATTTTAGTATAGGTTCGTGTATTGAACGCATATATTGAGTTTGTTTCAAAAACACGATAACCACTATCGTTTTAATGTCATCAAAATGAAGTTATTCAATTAAATCCCTCACGTCTTTGAAGTTAGAGCCCCAAATTTTTTCTTAGTTTTATATATATTTTATGTAATTTGGTTTTTGTTAAATTTTAGATACCGGCTCCAAATTTCCCCAAATATTTAAATTGAGGTTATTTGCACTCAAAGCCAATAAATGAATGGGTATGCATTTTTTAAAATTGGAAAAAATTTAATAAAATATGACAAATATTTCATTCAAATCCATTAATTCACGCAGAAGTTATTAAACAAAACGTTTGGCCAATCGGCAAACACGTGACCAGAGGCGCAAAGCGAAGACTTCCTACATGTGCACACATACACATTGAACTGCGTGCATTTAGCAAATTCTAAGAACCGCAAGTTTTAGTGTACATATTTCCAGTAGATGGCGCTATGATTTACGAATTATCAGATGATCAATTGAATCGAAACATGGATGGCGGTTTTGGCTTAAGGCTTAACTATTGAAAATGAATTGAATCTAATTTTGTGTATATTAATACTAAAAGCTAATTATGCAGTATTTTTCAAAACGCAGATAGCACGGGGTTCCGGGTATCGCCTAGTCGGGATGCTCGACTAGAGTTTTCTTACTTGTTTTAAATAAAAGAAAACTCTAGAGACCGCCCGACTAGGGGATACCCTGAACCCTGCGCTATTCCGTGTATTCTAAGTTTCTTTTACACACATATGTATATGTATGCACATTACAAGCAACACACACGCACAGGCGCACGCAATGTTAAGGGAAATTAAATGTTTAATAACTTTATTTCTAGACGAACGATTTTGCTCAAACTTGTTGGGCATGATCATGTTATTCAAATAGGTGTATGTCCCAAAGTCTCTAGTACTAGAAATATGTGTTTTACATATTTGAAGCGAAGGGGGCGTGGCATCCAAAATTTAACAAAAACCGAAATTGAGTAAGGCTCAAATAACCCTAAATGCAAATTTGAAGACTCTAACTAGAAAGATGAATTAGATAGAATTTTATATCTAAATAACGATATCGGCTTTTAATGGATAACATTAAAACTATGGAAGTTATCGTTTATTTGAAACAAACTCGATCTTTTCGTGCTATACACGAACCTCCAAAAAAAAAATTTGAAGTTTCTTGCGCTTGCGCCGAGATCGAAGCGTTCAAACATACGGACAGACGGTAAAGACTAAATCGACTCAACTTCTCTCCATGATCAAGAATACATATACTGTAAGTAGTCTGTCACTCCTCCTTCTACCTGTGACATACATTTTCACAAAAACATTATAGCCTTTTCCCCCATTTTCAATGGGTTCAGGGTATAAAAAAAACTGAATTATCTCATTTAAAAGCTTTTACCTCTAAAGCTTTAGAAGATCAATTGAGGCTGTGAGGTAATATATCCCCTTATCATGATTTTGGGTTACCAAATTTAGCGGCGTGGCAAATCGGAATTGCATTTTCCTATATCTCAGACTACTTCTTGAAGGGCTAGAGATTTTTGAGATTTGGAATGTACACTCACGTCGACATCTCAAAAAGCTATGGCGAATATATGGCAAATTGGGTCAAACTGTATCTTCTACAGTTTTAAAGCTGGAAAGCCCAAACTTGGGACGTAAGTTACTGTTACGATCCTATAAAGATTGCCCAAATTATATGGTCACGCGCACTGGGGGCGCAGAAAAGCGGATCTGAATATATAATGGTTTTTCAAATACTGTTATATTTTGAGCACAATTATTGCTAGAGACTTGAGACTTGATATATATACTCGGGTTAACATCCCAAAATCAACATGTAAGAAAACTCTAGTCGGGCGTGCCGACTAGGAGATACCCTGAACCCAGTGCTATCTGCGTTTTGAAAAATACTGCATAATTAGCATTTTGCGTAAACGCACAGAAAATTAAATTCAATTCATTTTCAATTGTTTAGCCAATAGCGCCATCTATGGTTCAATAGAATAGCGCCATCCATGTTTCGATTCAATTGAACAGCTGATAATTCGCAAATCATAGCGCCATCTATTGGAAATATGTACACTAAAACTTGCGGTTCTTAGAATTTTCTAGATGCGAGCAGTTCTATGTGTGTGTGTATGTGTGCACATATATAGAAAAACAATTTGCTTTGCGTTGCTGGTCACGTGTTTGGTTTTAAAGTGTACATATTAATCCAATTCAATTGATAATTAAAAGTTCAATCTACTTTATGATATATAGTAGCAATGTTTTGTATTTACTAATGATTGCTCACCTTAATACGCTTTGCCCATTCGCTGTCGCTAATTGCAATTATATCCAGACAATAATCGCACACTTTTCTAATTTCCTCGTTCTTATCATGCATAAGATCAATAAGATAGGCAGGCGACTCAGTTTCTTTAATCATATACTCCCGTGTGCTTTCGTGTCGCAAAATCTGCTCGAACACAAAAATAATTTGTAACACAATCTCATCATCCTCTTGCTTGGCCTTTAATAACTCAATCAGTGAAATCACGACCTTGGCCCGGCAGAGAAGGAGCGCACAAAGCTCATCGCATGCACATGTTCCCAGATAAGTTATAGTATCAAGAACAATATCGTCAAGTCTTGCGCAGGGTACTAGCACTTTTCGTATCCAAGATACTAGTTGAAAGTTCTGCAATACTTGTGAATAATCTAAATCAGTTAGTGATAGGTTTCCCAATAAACCTAAGCACTCTACAATAAAAAATTCATCTTCACAGATAGTCAGTATACGTGCAAGATCCCCTACATAGTTTATGTATTGTAGTTGCAGCGATTCATGCTGTGAAATACTTCGTAGAAGTTTCATTAAGAGCGCATCCTGATACTTGAAAGCACGATCCATAAGACTGTGCAAACGTTGACCCTCCACCATAATTTGTGCATTACGTCGGTTTAATGACAAATTTATACAAAGAGCAATAAGATCCAGATCAACTTTTACGTTAAGATTTAATATTATAGCATCTGTAGCCATTTGTACACACTCCGTGTGAATAAACATAGACTTGACTTTATCGTCGAGGCTCATATGATAGAGTATCTTAACTGCAATCCCGTGATGATTCTCGTCGTTGATAAACATAACCAGCATAGGCAGATAACCAGCTGCTACCATTTTAAGACGCAGATTCGCATCAAACGATAAATTAAACACTAACTTGAGTGTAACTTGCACCAAATCTGTATGTGGATTTTGAAATAGCCTTGGTAGTTTTGGGACAATGTTTAAGACGCACATTTCATCCTTGTTTTCACCAACAATTGACAGCTTTTTAAGAAATGTGCTTATCAACATAAGTAGATCTATGTTCTGACGGTCAAGTGTTTTGACGAGCATCCTAACAATATTCTTTCGCCTCATTTTTTCCTCTAGCTTTACATTCTCGGCCATGTTAAGCAACAAATAAAACGCAACACGAAGTAATTGTTCCTGTTTCTTGGCAAATATTTTAAGTTGTTTGTTAAGCCGCTCAATTTCCTCTTTTTTAATGTTTGGGTCGTTTTGATCTAATGAGTCGATGCTTTGTGCTTTCATCTCAATCGGATAAATAGTTTCTAATGCATTTGCATTAGAATATGTATTAGCTCCAGAAGACAGCGACTCATGATAGCTGCTGTTTAGCATTTGATTTCTCACAAGCGACGAGGACATTGTTACATGAAAAGTAGTCCAATTGCCCGACTTTGGCCGCTGCTTCAACTCTGGTATTCGGCGACGTGGAGGCTCCATCTGAAAATAACAGCCATTATTGTTTAAATGGGAAACCAGGGTATAAAGGTTTTCTTGAAATGTATGTAACAGGCAGGAGGCGTAAAAGACCCCATAAAACATATATATTCTTAATCAGGGAGACAAGTCGAGTCGATTTAGCCCTGTCCGTCTGTCTGTCTGTCCGCATTTATGAACGCGTGGATCTCAGAACCTACAAGAGCTAGAGACTTCAATTTTTTTTGTAGGTCAATGTATTTGGCGCGCATATCGATTTTGTTTCAGAAAATCGATAACTGTTTTCATGTTAATGTTACCGAAAAGCGAAATTCAGTTACAAAACTCTACCTAACTCATCTTTCTAGCTAAAGCTTATAAATTTAGCTTTTAGTTTTGTTAAATTATGGATGTAATGGTCCCTTCGCCACAAATTTGCAAAACACGTATTTCAGTGCGCTTGGCAAATACAGTGCGCTTTTGCAAGTTTGTCTGCAAAAAAAGTTAATTATTTAATTTGCCATAACATTGGCATACATATATGTAGCAGCCCAAGCGCAGTTGACGCAGCGACTTGCGCTTGTGTGTGCGTGTGCCTGTGTGTATGTGCTGCTTGTTATGTACATTCATATACATATGTATATAAAAGAAACAGTGAATGCACGGAATAGCGGTTTTTCGCAGGGTTCAGGGTATCCCCTAGAGTTTTCTTACTTGTGTTATGGTGTTATAAATCTTCTCCTTGATTTCTACTGGTTTCTTCCTTACTTTTCTGAAATTAAAGTTTATTCTCTAAAGGGATCCTATTATTTTATTATTTTATTATCAGATACGGTCAAGGCATCTAAAACATTTCTCTGCTAGAATCTACATTTCAAGTTTATGATATCTAGCTTTTGCGGTTGGGGAGATAACCTTGTTCATACGAACGGACTTTATATAGTCTGCCACGCCTCCTTCTGCCTATTACATACCTTTTAACGTAACCCACTTTCAATGGGTTCAGGGTATATTAAAAAGTTACGGTGACTAGAAAAGCACGTCTAACTCTTTCAGACAAAGAACTATCTCTCTCTCTGAAAAGGTCATTTGTCCATCTACAAAAAAGTTATCAAACATTTAATGCCATATAATATTGGCATATTGCAGCGCGATCCCAGTTGTAATGTTCCTAACCATACATAATAGTTACGGATAATGTTCGGAGAAACGGTTCTTCGCAGACTTCAGAGAATCACCTAGTTGAACGGTCTCGAGTACAGCTCTCTGGTTTTTTTTTTTTTTTTTTTTTTTTTTTTTTA